>KZ452037.1:3397675-3420940 GCA_002786265.1 Apostasia shenzhenica | reverse complement strand
CTTGTCCGGTTTGTCCGGTTTGGCGGTTGGACCGGTTTTTACCGGTTCAATCCGGTTTTTACCGGTCCAACCCGATTTTTTCTTGATTTCGGTTCTAATATTGAACCAGACCGGACCTTGGGCCGGTTCCCGGTTGAACCGGTCGAACCGGCCGGTTCGGTCCGGTTCTGAAAACCCTGGTTGAGGGAGGCAGGCAGCAAACCAGTCGAGTTGCTGCGAGCCGACAAAACTTCAAGTTTGAGACTTTGAGTTGGGCATAAGTCTAATCGAGCTACAGTCCTCAGTCTCGGTGTCATGTTATATTATTTTAGAAAAACTAATTAATTAATTTAATAGTATTTATAAATAATTTTTATAAAATTATAAAATTATTAGTCAAAAAATTACATGTAGATGTCATAATATTGATATTATATGTCATAATATCAAAATAACGACAAACCAAACACTCTTTCAATCTTATCATAAAATTTATTATCTTATTTTAATATATATATATAATAAAAATAAAATTAATTAATTATATTAAATTTTACGTAGAATATAAAATAAAGTTAATTTATATATGGAAAATATATATAATATGAAATAAAATAATTTAATATTATAATTTTAAATTTTATAATGAATGACTTATTTTAATTTTAATTATTTTGATCTTTAATATGATTAAAATAATATAAGGACGTCTCTGTATCCATAATTGTAAATAAATAATTTTTTTAAAATACATTTATATATATAATATTTCATAATTTTAAATTTATATATAATATATTTATCTTTTAAATATTACAATATGCACAGTATAACTTTTTAAATATTGTATTTCAAAATTTTAAAAATGTGTGAGATGTAATGTTTTATATTTACACTATAATATTTGAAAATAAGTGTGCAATATCATAAATATAATAATATAAAATATTATATATGTAATTATCTGATTCTTTCTTATAATTGCAAAGATAAATTTTAATTATTACTGTTGTTACTATTAATGATACTATTAACTTTAAAAATTATATACATGCACACACATAAATAATTAAATATTAACTTATTATATTATATTATATAAATCTCATGATATTTAAATGTTACTTTTTTAATAATAATTTTATAATATTTTAAATAATATTATACTAAATAACCACTTAATTAAAATCATCGAAAGTATAACTAAAATATATAATATATATAATAATTAATATTAATAATAATACCAAAAAATATACTAATTTTGATAACAGATTATTGGCAATTTATAATTGAGTTGGCATACTAACTAGTATCTAGGCTCTTTTTAGTCAAATCAAATTTCAATCGATTTGTCTATAATTCATACCTGTATAAGCTTAACTCGTATTTTATTAAATTGAGTCAAATTTCGGTCAGATTCACGGATGGAGTCAAAAATTGCCCCCCAAGTCTACTCAATGGTCAGGCAAAAGCACCACTGATCTCATGTCATCTTCATTTGCTAATATATAGGCCTATAAATGGATTCGATCTGAATTTGAATTTGAATTCATATATATTAGATCAGATCATATATCGAATTGGGTTATTGTCGATTTGGATCCCCTTAGGTCGAAACTTGAGTTTTTGAATTTAATTCATTTATAATAAAAGCCATTGTTTAAAGTAATTTTTTATAGCGAAATTCAGAAAGGTGTTAAATTTTTTAAAAATAATAAAATAAAAATATTATATTTTATGTGCTTGAGTATTTTAATATAAATATCATTATTTATAATATATATATTTTAAAATATAAATTTATAAAAGTAAATTATAAATATTTGCACTATATATTGTGATCTTTTAATATAATCTGTAAAAATATTTTTATTGATTAATCATAGTAATAATATGTATTTAATTTTTTTATAAAAAATTTATTAATCATGAATTGAAAATTAAATTATATGAATGCGTCGTATTTTAAATGATTGAATCAATAAATAAAATAAATTAATAGATAAAAAAGAATTTATTTGAGATTTAATTGAATTAAAACTCAGATCGGGTCAAATCAATATCTTTTACAAACTTATTTCAAACTATATACAACACATTTTTTTAATTTCTTTTGATTCAAAAATATTTTTTATCAATCATAAATTTTAACTATAAAAATTAACTTTATTTCACATCTAATATAAAGATAAATAATAAGATTAAAAATATTTTATATTTATATTTTTTTTAATATTAAAATAAATTTATTTTTTTATTAATTTTAAAAAATAATTTTTTTTTTGTTATTAAAAAAAAAATTGAACCTAACAAGGCCTAACTTGTTGCACTTGACATAAATATGTAGTAGCCGCTCCAAGGATTGACACTACAACCCAACACCCACTGCACGAGGTCCATCGTAATGGCCTCACCGAACCTGCCAAACGGCCCACATTCTTCCTCCGTCGCCGGAGCCGGCGATGGCACCGCTATCTCTCCTGGTTACTTCCTCCTGGAAACCCTAACGGGCCACAAGCGTGCGATATCCTCCGTCAAGTTCTCCTCCGACGGAGCCCTAATCGCCTCGGCATCCGCCGACAAGACCCTCCGCGTATGGTCCTCCACCGAACTCTCCCTCCGCTCGGAATTCGTCGGCCATGATGAGGGCATTTCCGATGTATCTTTCTCCTCTGACTCCCGTTACATCTGCTCTGCCTCCGACGACCGCACAGTCCGCGTCTGGGATGTCGAGACGGGTGCCCAGATTAAAACCCTATCTGGCCACACGAACTATGCATTCTGCTGCTGTTTCAATCCCCAGTCTAACATGATCGCTTCTGGCTCTTTTGACGAGACCGTCCGCGTCTGGGACGTCAAGTCCGGGAAGTGCCTTCGCGTCCTACCCGCCCACTCCGAGCCAGTCACTGCGGTCGACTTCAATCGAGACGGCTCTCTTATCGTCTCTAGTAGCTTTGATGGCCTTTGCCGAATCTGGGATTCGGCCACTGGCCATTGTATGAAGACCCTTATCGATGATGACAGCCCTCCGGTTTCATTCGTCAAGTTCTCCCCTAACGGAAAGTTCGTGCTTGCTGCCACCCTTGATAGCACTGTGGTATGAAATCTTCACTTGTACTTTTTACGAACTCAGGCGCAGCATCAGAAATTTGTGCTTTATGTTATTGTATGCTTCATGTAAAAATTTTGAGGCTGTTAGCGCTTAAAATAACGAAATGCAGGCTTGGCTCCGAAGACCTGCCTTTTGCTTATTACTTATACAGAATAATGATAAGGTGGAATGTTAATCATGTTGTATGAGTGACTCGGAGCACTTCTCGAGATTTGGGATATTTTGCCAAAACTTCTCTTTTTGACTTCTCGAATAACATTCTCGATAACCGGTTCTTTAATATCCTACTCTCTCTTAGATAACTAGAAAGATGTTTGACGACCTTATAAATTGTTGTAACAAGATCTATCCTTCCCAGTGACCACTGTTGATGAGTTCTACCTCATTGAAGAACAATCCTGCACAATTGAATCATCAATGATATCATCATTGTTAACAACATGAATTCTTCGAGATCTCTTTAATCTGACGATCTCTATCTCGTTCCTTCAATAGCCATCATCTTGAAGATTCAGTGAGCTCCAGCAAGATTAATAATTTAGACTTGAACTAGACATTGAAAAGATGTCAAAGGCAAGTCTTTCTACCTACAACCACCAATAAAATTCATCTGCTAATGTATTGTTAATAGGAGGCTTTGGCACAAAAAAAATGTAATCTAACAAGGCATACCACTATTCATGAAGATGAGATGTCAACAATTACACTAATACTATAAATACCCCATCTCTCCACAGGAAAGGAGAAAACTAATCGGCATGAACTACACCATAATTACTAATAACTTCTAAAGCTTTAATTTTCTATTCTACCAAAGCTTTATTGTTTACGCTTGAAATCCTTCCCAGGATATCTATTAATAATGTTAAGAAGCCCTTTTGATGCAATACCGTGGTTTTTCCCAGGATACCCTTGAAATCCTTCTCATGCAAAAAGTTTTTTGGTCTCCTTTTTGTTTACTTGGCTTTACTTCAATTGGCTTTACCTTTGAAATCCTTCTTGGGATATCCTTCTCATGCAGTGCTTTACCCCGGTTTTGCCTTCCAGAGTTTCTCATGTAAAAGGTTTTTTTTGTTTTCCTTTTTATTTACTTAGGTTTCTTTTTGACTCAGTTAGTTATGTGAGACGATTCCCCTGTGGTAAATCACTGCTCTTCATTTAGGCTAGACAAAATTATCCATGAACAAAGATAACACATTGAAACAAGAAGCAATTGAGCAAAAGCTGTGTATCTTGAGCTGCCATTGTCCATTCTCCCTCAAATTCTTTGGTTCAGAATGTGATCTAACAAGAGTCTTGCAACTGTGAGGAAAAAGTTAGTTAGGTTCTTTGAACTTATAGTTTCTGCCATTTGTATGCTTATATTTTCATACAGGAGTGTTTATTTTCCTTTCTTTTCACTTGCTATCCTTTTAGTGAAACTGCCTTTGCATCAACTGCTACTGAAGGACCATATATGATACAATTTTTTTTATCTTTTGGTTGATGTTTACTCATGCATTTGACATCTTGTAAGAATTCAATGGCTTATTTAAATAGATCAGAGTGCCTTCTTTACAATACTTGTTCTTTTTGTCGAGAATATAAGAGGATTTCCATTAGATACTCTCCTACCTAAAGATAAATTAGTGCAACACCCTAATATTGGTGAAAGGGCATGCTTAGGATTTACTTTTTCTCAGTTATTTCGATACTTCTTTCTCTTGTTATTATCATGGTTGTTAAGAGTAAGGGTTGGCTATGAGGTTAAAGATTTATTGGTTAAGGTGTAATATCATTTGTATCATGTCCTTTGCTTCTTTGTAAACAATATCTTTATTTTATTATAGTTGTTGTTAAATTCAATTAATTCAATCTGTAGATGCACATGCCATGTTTTCAACGCCAATATTTGGTATAAATATGATCCAATGATATAAGTTTTGTCTACTTATTATGGGTTTCAGAGAGACAAAGTTTGCGTTTATATCAGTCACTGATTGGTAGGATGCATACCTATAGCGCATTTTATTGGCATTAACCTTCTAAATTACCATCTGTTGCGATGTAAATTTTTAGCCAATCCTTCCACATTCTCAATCCTCTTTTTTCCTGTACTTCGGTTCAAGTCTGTGAATCCCTCTATTTGTCCCTTAGCCTAAGAGGTATTTCTCATAATTTTCTTCCGTTCATTCATTCATTCATTTATTTACAGATTATATAATGAACCTTTTAAACTGCTCAATTGTGCCATTAAGTTGTTTACTTGATTATTTTTAATAAATGTGTTTTTGCCACTGACCAAAAATCTAGTTGTGTACACTATCTTTTCAGGTACTCAAGTTTGCTGATAGAGTTATATCCTTTCCTAACGAAACCTGGAATGGTAGTGATATTTTCAGATTTTCCTTAGTGCTATAAAAGATTAAAAAAGGCATGTCAAACCTTCTTAGTGGATGAGGAGGAGCACCAGTAAATATATTAAATTAGTACTAACAAGTACCTCTTATTGAAAGAAGAGGATGGACATTGAAGGCTTTCATGAGATTTTTGGAACATTTAACCTGAATAGCAAAATTCAAAAGAAAAGAGGAGAATCAGCTATTCAGACTCCAGATTGATGTCCTGGTGACTAGTCTGAAATTGTATCATTTAGTAGGCTCTAGACTTTGGAAGGATGCCTTGCATTTTTTTACCATGAGCTTCACAACTAAATTGTCCTCCAAACTTTTGGACTAATTGCACTTCCGTCATCGACATGCACAACTTCCGTGGTAATCATATGAGATATAGGTGCTGGTGGAAACCCAATAAACCTTTAACCTCGTAGCCAACTCTTACTAATACAACCGTGATAATAAAAAAATAGCAAGCTATTAGAAGTAAAATAGCAAGCTATTAGAAGTAAAATAGCAAGCTACTAGAAGTAAAATAGCCTAACCAATAAATGGCAAGCTACTAGAAGTAGCTTGAAAATAATACTGTGGAAGGGGCATGAGATAACACATTATTGAAATGGCAAGATACTAGAAGTAAATTTATTGTAATAATACCCTTAAGTGCCTCTTACATGATGTAGTAATATAACAACAACAACCAAGCTTTAATCCCATTAGTTGGGTTCAGTTATTTATGTCATAGTTATTCGATAAGTTTTATGCTAGTTATCGACTACTTAACACAATCCTTCTTTTTTCTCATTTGAGACTTAGGACCCAACAACGACGCGTTACATGATGTAATAATATGAAAGATAAATATTAATCTTTGTGTGACATGCAAAGTGAAAACAAATAAGAAAGTACAATAAACAATGGAAAACGTACAAATGGCATCCAAAGGGTTTGCTATTTAACTAGACTCTTACCAATTGATTTGATCTCGAAAACCACCAAAGTAGTTATTAACACATTTGCACTAGGAAATGAATGGAAGAAGCATATGACTCTTCCATGCATTTTCTTTTTGTATTCTTGTGTGGATCTCAACAATCTTTATGTACAGCCTTATTTTGAATTTCTAACGGTTTTATAGCTCGCATTTTAAATGCTTCACCTTTTATTGCGGTAATTTAGACTTTACTGCATCTCTTATTACTTCATTCTTATTCTCTTTTGTATGTACATTAATGGTTTCTTAGTAATGACTTCTCACTAAATGGATTCAAAGGGCAAGTTTGCGAAAAGCTCTCTGTCATCATTGGTGGAACGTTTCCATGTGGAAATGCCTGATTTAAGCTGTGTAAATCTTGAGATGTTCTACAGCGTAGTTACAATTGCTTGATTTTGTGTATGATGTGGAAGAAAGCTAATTTCTTTTTTGCAATATCTGATGATGCAATTGAATCTAATTTGCAGAGACTATGGAACTTCTCAACTGGGAAATTCTTAAAAACATACACAGGGCATGAGAATTCAAAGTTCTGTATTCCAGCGACATTTTCTGTGACAAATGGGAAATACATTGTCAGTGGGTCGGAGGACAACTATGTCTATTTATGGGATCTGCAGACGAGAAAAATCGTGCAAAAACTGCAAGGGCACACGGATGCCGTCATTTCTGTTTCATGTCACCCGTCAAAGAACATGATCGTCTCAAGTTCTCTTGCCAATGATCGGACGGTGAAAGTGTGGATTCAGGAGGATGGAGACCAAAGAGAAACTTGATTATGTTGTTTGGCTCTCCTGTAATCTGTCACCTTTGGGGGTAATTTCATACATTTTATTTTTGCAAAATCTGCTTAGAATTCCATGTTTTAAATTTCAAAATTTGATTTTACGTGCATGCTTCCTAAATCTTTTGAGTACTCCAAAATAACCCTTCCATCCCATGCTGTAGGCTGCAATCTGCGGCCTAACATGGGTTATCTGCTCACTGGTAGCTGATGACCAACAGCCGAAATGCAGAACAAAAAGATGGTGGCGACAGCAGGACGGCGGCGTTGGCGGCTGCAGTGGTGTTAGCAGAGAAAGAGTAATTAGGGGGTTATTTTGCGGTGATTGAAGATTTTGTTTCATATAACATAATCAAAAAATTTCGAGAATTTGTTATGGGTAGACATCAAAGGCATTGAATGTAATTCTCCCAAACTTTTTTTTATCTCCCAAACTATCAAAGGAGAGAAATCATTATGTGCGCTATCATAGATTTCTACTCTGTAGGTCATTAGGTAGTCTTATGCTGCATCCAATCTGAGTATTGCAGTGATGTAGGCCTGCAAATAAGTAGGTTGGATCCAATCCAAAGAATAATTGGATCCAACCTTAATTCTGATTCCACCAAGTTATGTTCTGTATTTGAGTCAAGTTTTTGATCAAACTCAGGTCTAATCTTGTTTAGATTTAATTAGTCAAGACTTCGGAGGTTTAAATCTAAATTAAATAGACTCCTGTATTATCCACCAACAAAATAATGCATGCATTTTAATGTAATTCAAATGGTCTATGCAACTCTTGTTCATTAAATATTACATACAGGAGGAAATGACGTGAAACTTGACTATAGAAAAAGTGAATCAAATTTTATTTTTGGAATCTTTGATTATCTATTGAAGTTAAAATTTGAGTTGAAATTCAGATTGGCTCAGCCGGTTTGCAGGCGTATAGCGATTGAACGAGTTGCTTGCTATGATCAGTATGGTGATGATGCATGCAGGCATTATTGTGGATAGGCATACAAAGAGATTCACTGATTCCTGTGGCCTGTGGGCTGCCATCTTCTCACTTCTGCATCTCCTTGGTACCACATTATCTTGTTGCATTCACATGGCCTTTCATCATTAATAATTGAGTACATATCATATTAATATTTCAATCAATTTTTTTTATTATTATTATTTTATATTTAAATTTTTTTAATTTAAATATAAAATAATGAAATACCCTCCTCTCTTCTCATCCCAGGCTGTTGCCGACATGGCGACGAGCCACCACTACAATCTGGTCGATCGTTCAGGGCTATCGCATATCGCTGCGCTCCGATGCTATGCACAAAGCGCGGCTTCTGCACTTGCAAGGGATGGTCCGGAGGCAACTTATGTGTGCAAGGATCAAGCGTGAGATAAGGAGAATATTTTATTATTTTATATTTAAATATAAATTTTATTTTAAAAATTTAAAATATCAAAATTAATCAATTTAAGGGTTTTATTTAAATATAAATTTAAAAAAAAATTAAAATTATGAAACTATTTGATATTGCCTCAAATTTCAAGGCTCTAAACCCTTGATAATTCTATTACGTGCGCATAGAATTTGGTGAATCTGTCCAGGCTTACATGTTTCTTTACGCATAATTTTGTTTTCTTTATTGCATTAACTATTCAGTATGGATTTACTTTAACCTTCCGCTAGGCATAATTTGGGAACATAAATCTATAATTATCTTTTTTTTTATAAGAATTATAGTATATTTTTAGCAATCAATTGAATTAAAATTTTAAGTTACTTATAATTTAGAGGTATTTATTTCAATATTATCTTAATATTATCTTATATTATTTATATAAAATAATTATTTAATTTCATGATATTTTTAAATAATTTTAAAAAATTATAAAATTATCAATAAAAAAAAAATCTAAATATCATGATATTTACATAATATGACATAACATCAAGATAACATTGAATCAAATACACTTATAGGCATAATTTAATATGAAATTCACTGTGTTTATTTAATATTTTTTCTGTTCACTCAGATGAAACTCTCTTTTTATTTATATGCATATAAATATTATTTTTATACTGAAAACTCAAACCAAATGCTGATTGAAGTGAGAAAAACGTGTTGAGAAAACTGCTAAACATCCATTAGGAAAATGTTAAGCGGCTCCCAAGTAAAAAAGACTTTTTTTTATCCTACAAAATAAAAATAAAATGATGTTGAAAGGGTGGTTAATAAGAAAATATATATATATATATTTATATAATATGTAATATGTTAATGAATGTTCCTTGCCGCTGAAATGTACGATGTGCCTTGAGTTCTCATCGAGTTTTTTTCATCCTAATTCTGATCTCTATTTAGATGTCATGAATTTCTCATTGTTGATATTTGTTACTTCATTTAGCTATCTATAATAGTGTTCTCTTTCGAAAGATTGTTTATTGTACTACTGCTCATAAGATAGAAAAATACTTAGCAGTTTGTTAAGTTGAAAGACTTTCAGTTGTTTACTTATTTATTTTTAAATTATATTCAACAGCTTTAGGAGGAAAGTGCTTTTTTTTATCGTGTCGCTATAGTTATTTAAAAAAGTATTATAGCTCAATCATTAAGTCATATGAAACAATAATAAAAAAAATAAAGATTCAAAAAATTTACGTAGTTATTAGAAGTTGGGGTAAATATCACCCAAGTCTTTGAAGGTTTAGAATAATGTCAAATTCTCTTCAATCAGGTCCTTAGGTTGAGATTAATATTTTAGTTAAGTTTTTTTTTATTAACTTAGTAAATTTTAACTAAAAAAAGACTTTACACTTAAATTAAATATTTAAGTATAAAATGACAAAACACGCTTTTCCTCTCACCTCCCATCTCAAGCTGACCACCGCTGCTATGCTCCGACAAGTAGAACCATTGGTTCTATGCCCCTTGTGTAGGGCGCTATGCTTGGCCACCTACATGAAGGGTCACATGCACGTCTTGACCCACACGCACACTGTGCCTGCGTGCGAGGCCATCCTACATGGGCAAAGTTAGCGGCACAGTGGTGGAAGCCGGCTTAAGATAGGAGGTGAGGGGAGGATGGTAATTTTTGTTATTTTATATTTAAACATAATTTTTTTTTAAAACATAAAATATAAAATGTGAACACTAATGCCTCTCTCTTTAAGCTCTTTTAGTGCTTGCACTAATTTTAAAGAAAATGAATAATAATATGTTCCTAATCTTGATTGAAGTTTAGTTTTAAAATGTAAATTTGGTCAAAAGAAATACCATTTATTAGATACAAAATTTTGTTAAGGCATTAACTGCTTGTATGTATAAAAATTTCTTGACTCAAATGATTTATCGCGCTATGACTAGCCTAGCCAGCTCGAGGGAAATTCTTTCGAGGGAAATTCTTTCGACTGTGTTTCTAGCTCTCGGCTCTCTCCTTCCCTTTATCCCGTGCCTGGGTGTAGTTTTGAATAGTAGTTCATCAGTTGCCTTCAGGTCTCGATGCCGTATCTTCTAGTCTCGGATTATTTCGTACAGTCAATTCTATTTATTATTTTCAAAGATTTACCAAAAATACCTTGAAATTTGTTTAAAAGTCACACTAAGAAAAAAATTTATTTTTTAAAAAATTATTAAAACATCATCACACATGTTTTGAGGATAAATAAGTAATTTAGTAATTAATTATTTGAAAATTTAATAAATGGATCAAATTGAAATTAAAAAAAACTTATGTAAATATTAAATTTAATGTAAAATATAAAATTTGATTAATTTTAATATTAAGAATTGTGTATGATATCATACCCAAAAAAGAAATTAGTTTTTATATTAATAAAAATAACCTAATCGCGGAGGAATTTGCCCAACGTGTAACACGCAAATGGGACCCCCGGCTGAGCCGTTAAATTGTTTTTAAAATTTCCATGATTAACTTTGATGACAATGACACGTGACTTGGGACCCATGAAGATCAGAGGCACGTGATCTTGCAGATACTGGCACACCGCTTTTGTTGAAAATTAATTTTATAAGATAATGTATAATGAGTTTTTATTATCAGTTCTAAATTGCAATTATTTTTTTAAAAAAAAATTTAAATATGTATATTTAGGTCCGATTTGACGTAATATCAAAATCAACACCAAAATAATACTACTTTAAAAAATAATAATAATAATTAATAAATTTTTTTAAATTAAAATATTCAATTCAAATATTTTAGTTTAGAATATAAAATAAAATTGATATTTTTATTAAAATTATTGAGTATATGAAGTAAAATAATATTTTTTTATATTAAAATTTATGTAGAATAATTTAAAAAAGTTATTTATTATTATTATTATTATTATTATTATTATTATTATTTAAACTAATATTATTTTGATTCTCGTGCTAAACAGGATTGAACTCCTGTGAGAGATGAATCTATGAAATATAATAAAAAATTTAAAATTTTCTTATAAAAAATCAAAATATATCACATATTTTCCCAATTAAATAATAATTGATTAATTCATAATTTTGACTTAAGGTAGGTTTTATTTCTTTGATTGATTTGGGAAAAAATTTAAGCTAAGATTAACTAATTCAACATAAAATAATTAAGCCGTCACCTTCAAAATTAATTAGTGATATCATCCATAATATATTTGATATAATGCGTTATTCATTTCAATTGACTAATAGAAACTTTTGTTTATTTTAGATGATCTTTTGATAATGCAGACAAGGGAACTGAGATGATCTTGTGGCAGAATTTGGCTCTCTTTTTAACACCTGAATTGGAATTTTTTTAATGTAAAATTAATATTACATATATATTCAACTTCTTGTTGAAATATGATTTTGCAATGTATTCAACTAATCCGGAGATTTTTAGGCGCGCAAAGTAGATCCATATAATCCGTATGAAGTTGTATGCATTCTCATTTGCACACGTGATTATCATATTTATGTAGCTTTCGCAGTGTGAGAAAGCATTCACTGCAAGCTCCGTATGGTCAGATATAAAAAGATATTAGGATACCATCGAAATACTATCTAACTACATTAGAAATTAGACGGAAATATACTTCATATGTGAATCTTATATAAATAAAATTTGGTAGTCAAAAAAGAGAATGATCGTACAATCAATCGTCAAAGAAACGAGAAGGAAAAAAATATGATTTGACATTTTATATTATCACGATGATATTTGATATTTCAATATGATATAAAGTAATATTACGAGCAATCCAATTAAACTTATTGAAGTACACTAACATTTAGTACATTTATCCGCATACTATGAAATATGTATAATGTATTTTAATTCAAATATCTTTTTTTACAATATTCTTTCATGAAATGATAAAAAAATTTATTATTTATTTTCTTGTATAAATATGTGGATTGTATTGCAATAAAATTGATAAGAGCAATATTTATTATTTAGAGCATAAATGTAATTTTTTTGCCCTAATTAGCAATTCAATTGTATAAGAGCATGAAACCATATCTTTGATCATGATTTCATACTTTTATACAGTATATTCATTTATATGTGAATGTTTCCAAGAAATGATAACCAGCAACCGAACATGCTTACAGAGCTATTGCTTAGATCACTAACAACATGGAATAGTGGATGAACTTTTTAGAGGATCCAACTTTACGTCTCGGAATCCTATTCTAGTTAATATTATGAACAACTTACTATCGTTTGCTGCCTACAGAGTTAGTTATATACAGCGTAACCTCAATAATGCGACTGACTTTTTGGTGCACTATGCGATACTAGGTGATTTTTGCTGAGAAATTGATATGCTCATTCCCAATGAATTTTGTAACATTCTCGGGAAAAGCAGAGAGAGACTTTATTATGTAGAAAATCAGATAAAAAGAGAACCTTACACCAATCACCTGGTTCTCGATCTCAGACGGGATATAGAAATTGGATCTTTTCTTCTTTCAGATTAGACAATCCAATCGTTCCTTTAGCCTCAGATGATTACCTTCAGATTCCCACGAAATCACCTCCGTAGCCGACGAAGAAGATCCAATGAAAATCACTGCTGAAAATACCCAAGTGAATTACATATTCACGTTTTCCAAGAAGAAGCCTTAGAACTTGCAGCCTTCACCAGAAAATCCTAATAATCCCACTTATTTAAGCTTACCAGATCATGTCGTATTTATAATAGTAGCCTATAACAAATCTTGTATCTGATTCTCATAAAAATCTCAACAACTTAACAAATAATTCTTATAATTACAATTATTTAATTTATTACTCAAATCACATTTTAACAAGTAATCATGTCCAAAGAATATTTCTCCAAGCTAAGTAACTAGAGAACATACCTCCAATTTGCTGGTTTTGTAGCTTGCTTGGCTCCGCTCAATTCCCCGTTAAACTTCTCGGAGATGCTTGTTAATATCGCCATCTTATATATATATATATTCTAATAACTGAGGTGATATACCTTTTGAATAGCTATTATCTAGATCGAAATTAATGAAAATCGACATTTCTTAATAATGTTTGTTCTTAGAAATGCTGCTAATCATAGGGTAAAACTCCAATTTTTTTGGCTGCGAACGTTCACCTATATATACTGCTGCTATTAGATTGATACAAAGAAACTGTTTTTCTTTCCATGGGCCCCGTTTGTTTAGAAGTTTAAAATTAACCTAGTTTAAATTTAACTAGGCATATCACATCATACATAAAATTTAATATTAAAAATTAAATTTATTTCACATCCTACACATATTACTAAAATAATAACTAACTTAACTTCATCAACATCCCTCACATATTCCCAACATAATAACTAACTTTTATATCACTCCCTCACATATCCCCCAACATAATAACTAACTATTATTTCAACATTATTATTCGCGAATTTTTCAATACAAAATATCTCTATCTAAATTTAATTTTAAAACCTTCTTAATTTTAAACTTTAAACAGCAAACACACAACTGTTGAAGATTAATTAGATACTGTGCAAAAGAGTCATAATGAAAAGAAGCTGGCTTGTCAATACTGCTGCTGCTGGCAGAGCTTTCCTGCACCGAACTTATCGTGATTGGCGGTTCAATTATTTGCATCTCAATACACTTCCTCCAGGCTGGTGGTATTTACGTTTTCATATCAAATTTATTTAAATTCAAAAAAAAATATTCAAATCAACGAAGTTTTTTATTTAATAAGCAAAGCGATTCTACTATGAAAGGTTCCATTTTAATTTGAAAGTCAGATTCGATTCAACAAAAATTGTAATCATTTTTTATACATGTTTTATAATCTATAGGATTCAATGACTATCTAAACTGTGGGCTTTTATGTAAAATTAGAAAAAACAAAACGTTTATATATCTCGGGCCGTTACCCGTGATCCGATTTTCCGAGCCGAGCCTATACCGCTCGAAATTAGAATTGATCACATTTCGATCGAGACTCGAGCTTGATTAGGTTCCGACTTCAAGCCAATTTTAGATTACATTTTCGAGCCCGGCTCAACCCGATCCAGCTCGTGAGAATCGGCTCAGTTTATAATATATATATAATATATATATATATGTATTATAATATTAAAATAAAATTTTATTCGAGTGTTGGCTCAAAATTCGGCTTGAAATTATTAGCCGCCATGAGCCGAACTTTTGGCATCGTTAGTCGGCTCATATATTAGATTGGACTCGATCTAAAAATCGATTAAATTTTAGATCGATTTTTGATCTTATATTAAACACCTGCCTTAAATATAATACAAGAACGTTTAATTGAGGGTAAATTGCATTCCTGCCCCCCGATAATTTGAGATAGTGTTGCAAATTAATCTAAATTTTTTAAAATCTTAATTTAAATGCACTTTAGTTTAAAATAAAAATACTATCTATTGTTTGGACTCCAAGTGAAGATATAATTGAAATTTTTACAACTATTGCTATAATTATTTCTAATACATTAATATTTAAAATTTTTTAGAAATATAATTTTAAAAATATTAGATTTTTTATTACCTTTAGTTTTTAAAAGTTACAGTGAAAAACTAAAGAAATTAAATTTTAGAATTCTTTATTAAATTTTTTAAATTACGAGAGTCAAAAAAAAATAGTGATTCTTTGAAAAATATAAATTATTTATCTAATCAAAATATGTCCATTTCACAGTTTTAATTAGAAATAGAACTTGCTAAAAAAGATAAAATTAAAAAAAAATCAAAAACCCTAGCATTTTACACCATTTTTGGGACCAAAAATTGAAAAATATTTAAAAATTAAAATTAATCTGCAATACTTATTCAAACTTTAGGAGTTTTTAAATGCAATTTATTTTTTAATTAATGACATACCTTTTATGGATCAGTATTTGCTGCATATCAAAATACGTAAATTTAAACTTAATGAAATTAAGTTTTTTACATATGTATAAGATGACATACCGAAATATAAAATCAAATAATATCTTACTTCTTAGATAAACTGATTTTCATAATATATCGAAGTAATTTAAAATTAAAATAATGCTCTCATAAAATTGTTAAGATACCCTATTTCATTTTTTTATATTTTAGGTAAAATAACATTATACTCTAGTACAATGTCAATAAATTTTTGAATGTATATTAATTTTTTTGTCCCTAAAAAAATCTAATTTAAACTTTGAGGTTAGAAGATAATGTCAAATAGATTCTTTTATCAACCCAGAAATCATCAATAATATATGTATGAATAAAAAAAAATTACAACTAACTTTTCTCTCTCTCTCTTTATTAAGGAATTTTAGTATTTAAACATAATAGTATTAAAAATTTATACTTTAGTCATGTGATAATGTTGAAAGAGATTGGTGTGAGATATTTAAGCCAAATTTATTGGAAAGAAAATTTGACAAATTTTCAAGAAAATTAGATATGCTAATTTTTTTTAATATCATGAAACTATATATATAAAAAGAACATAAATTTTTGTTTATTTTTAATAAGTTTTTTTTTCTTTCATGGTATTATAAACATTAGTAATACTAAATTATTTTTGGGAATGAGCTTGGGGTTAGTAGTTTTGATTTGTGATGCACCAAATGAAAATTATGTCCCTTACGCCTAAATATTGCTCTATATTAATCCATTAGTATCCAATAGAAAGGCGTCTGCACAATCATGCAAGCCCTGTGCCTCTTAATTTGCAGTCGTAACCACAAGGAAACGTCCATTTAACATTTTTTTCCTTATTATTTCACATGCAATTTCTTCAATTTTTTCCATAAGTTTTTTTTTGCTGTATAATATATTTTGCTAGATATGCATTGATATACAAAGCTAAAAAGGGAAAAGTACAAAAATAATTAAAAAAAGGTTGATATAAACCTCAAAGTAAAAAATAAGTTCATACAAAGTAAAAAAATATTATAACAAAAGCAACAAAAAAATATTTATGAGCCTTTTTCAGATATTTTTGAGTTTGTAAAGGATACTTTTAAAAATTTTGTATTCCATTTTTTTAAAACTTTTGTATATGAATGCAAATTAAGTAAAAAAAAAATTATTATGCAGTACAAAATTTTACAAAGAGGATAACAATTGAAGCGAAAAACAACAGAAAAAAAAATGAGAAATTTGAAATCTTTCTCGTTGTTGTGCCCGATGGTACAAACGTGGGGGCTTGCATGGTTGTGTGCACGCAGCCCATAATTGGATGCCTAACGAGATGACGTTGAGTGATAGCGAATAATTTTTCACTAAAATATCTAAATAAGCAATGTTGATGTGAAAGCTCAAATTGCTATTCGATGAACCAAAGGCTAAAATTAAAATCAGGCCCATTCACATAAAGAATGGATTGAATGTGAAAAAAAAAACCCGTAAAAGCATGAACTTATTCAACGAAACCGAGCTTTAAACAATAAATCCTAAAGCAAATTTTCAAACGTTTGGTTCGAGCTTGTTTTTGGATAGTAGAAAAAAAAATATATTTTTTTTAAAAAGTTTAATGAAAAGAAAAATTATTTTACACTATTAAAGAAGTATATAAAATATGAAAATACTTTCAATTCCTAATATTTGAATTTGTATTGGATGTCAAGTAAAGTTGATTTTTTGTTGACGTAAAAATGTAGGGGATCCCAAGAAGAATATCGAAAAAAGAGAGGAGGAGTCCTGAGAAGAACGGCGGCAGCGCAGAGAGGTAAGCCTGTTAGTTAAGACTCAGAAGAAAAAAGAGGAATACTCAGAGCAGTACATAGAGGGTTTAAGGTGGTTATAGGGAGAAATTCCACTAAACGTCCATTGGGCGATCAACAAAGGATTTACACATGAAAAAAAGGATAGCGTAAGGACTTAATATAATGCTTAGAGAGAGAGAGAGCTCCTCAGTTGGGGCTTTTAACACAGTTGTGAATAGGAAGAAACTAGAGAAAAATGCTGCGCCTCTATCGTTCTTGGCTGTTTTTTCTCCTATTTGAATCTCTCCTTTCCTGAAGCCTTTGTTTCAAAAGGCATATATAGGTGGTAGACAGTTGCAGTTTTTTATTCTTAATTTTCCGGGAAAAGGAGGTGAATAAAGCCTGAACTCGTAACCGCTTGTCGCCGCTGGGGAACCGAAGCAGCAAGAAGGAAGAGTGTGGCGCTTTTAAATAATTGGTACTTATTCTGGGGTCCGCCGGGACGGCTGAGGCATGTGGATCCTTGATTTGCGTAATCTGGAGAAAAAGTGTCTTGGGTACGCGAAAATGGCACGGTCGGGCCACGCTGACTGCGACAGGTAACAACTGAAATAACATCGTCTTCGAATGTTAGTAGGGGATGGACCTGGCTTCGTGTGGACGAGGCATTGGTTGAACCCTCGTGGTCAGAGGTTTGAGACTTGCGAATGAATTAATAAATAAATAAATTAAGGGCTAAAAAATGCCAAAGCTTGAACGCTACGTGCACGGTTGGGAATGCCAGTGCTGGGAACCACGTGTTAATATTTTTAATAGTTGAAAATTTATGTTGGATAAAAAAAATTGTATTCGATCTGAAACGAGGCGAAAAGGAGCTGCGGTTCAGCCAGCTGGGCTCATTTTACAACTTTTATTATAAATATTTTCATAATGTTTTTGGTCCCCCTTATCATTCATGAGCGAACTTTTAATTTATAAAAATCCTACGGAAAGAGAGAAACAGAAGCAAATTTTGGTAAATCATTTTATGCTCATACATATGGAACCCAAGTTGGATTATTGGACCCAATTTTCTTTATAAATTATAATGACAGTGATGGCTGAATGCTAGTGTAACAAAATAAAAAATAATATTACAAAAATTAGGAACATTAAATCGAATAAAACAAATAATATCGCAAAAAAAAACAAGGCGAAAAAATTGAAATATAGCCAAGTGGAGGTTAGAAATGATCTCAATTATTAATAAACCTTAAATAGAAATCAGTTTTTTAGATAATTTAGACATATAAATCGCAAGGCTATAATAATTTCAGTAAGAAAAATTGGATTATTAAAATCTTGTTCGTGTGTAAAAAGAAAAAAAAAGTAAAAAATATGTGATAAAAAAATCATAAGAAATAAATTTGTAATATCTAAGTTAAAAATATTATTGTAATAATGTGAAATAAAAATAAAAAATTTATATAGTTGATTTATGGGATTAAAAATGTAATTTGCTTTTGGACTCAATGCTATTTTATTTAAATTAGATAATTATATATTAGTTTGATATTCCTCATTTATAATATCTATTGGTCTCAATAATTTTCTTTTTTTTATGTTTTACTTTCAAATTTTTCTTCTTTTTTGATATAACTTTCATAATTGGTTTTTTTTTTAATTTCATAATTTTTCAATAATAAGAATAATGAGGTGGCAACAATAAATCCCCGAAAACATCCCGCAACCGGAACAATCCAAAAAATAATTGATGGCGTCGTTTCCAAAGGCTGTGATTTTATTTTTTGGCAATAATTGTTTTCATATTATCACCATTCCCAAATTAAATTTAAATTTAAAAAAAGTTTGTATCAAATTCTTCCATAATTTTCGTGGTAATACATGTTAATATTGGTGCGTAATAGTCCTACAAATATAATAAAGAATAATTACTTACAATATCATAGATTTAAATTTTTTTATGTTACCGCATCCATTCTTAGTTAATTAATGCTATGGCATATTCAAAACATTATAAAATGCTTAACATACACACATTGAGTTAAAAACTTAATATAAAAATCTTATTTGAAAAAAAATATTCTGTTAGTAAATCATTAAAATTATATTTTTACTCGTTAATAGTACAGTATTTTTCTTTTCTTCAAATACCACACTAAAGCAAACTGATTTTGTCCCTAAATCAATTCACGTCGCGGATGTCTGCCTCCCTTTGCTGCCACCTAAAACATTAGATTTTAATATTTTTCACTCAAATATATTATATCTTTAAAAATAATATGAATGAACAGCCCAGATTTTTTGTAATCTAATATAATTAGGTTATTGAAAATTTATGATTACTCATTATAATAAGAATAAATTAAATGTATGTATGTAAGATTTTATAATATTTTGATATGCATAGTGTAATTAAATTAAAGAATGGATGAATAAAGCATAAATAAAATTAAATTGTGTGGCATGTAAATAATTATCCCGTATATAATATGAAAGACTTTTGATGCACAAGCTGTTAAATAGTTAACTTATTCAGATTTTGTTTGTTTTATAAAATTTTCAATTTTAAAAAGATGTAACGACTTAATTTCAAAAATTGAATAATAACTATAACAACTTGTAAAATTAGGTGAACCCAAAAATTGGATTATTCAAAAAATAATAAAATTTTAGGTAAATTGCAATCTGCCCTTGAATCTGAAAGATATTTTAAATTGATCCTAAATTTCTAAAAAAAAATTTAATTTTAGTTTGTGATGGGGTTATAAAAAATCTTATAATTTTAGCTTTTTTTTTTTAGAATTTCACATTTTTAGTTGACTTTTTAAATGATAAAAAATTTAAATTTGATTATTTTTTAACTAATTGAAATTAATTTCACATTTTAAAAACTATTGTAATTATTTAACTTTTTTATTCTTTAAAATTTTAAAAAATTAATTTTCCAAAATTTCTTGTTTTCTAACTGGTTTTAAAATTTTAAAAAACTTCAAAAATATAAATATTACTATCTCAAAATTATATTCTAAAAAAAAATTAGAAAATAATTTATAGCATAATAATAATAAATTAACAATTACATATCTTAATTAAAATCAAATGTATAACTTTTTTATGAACTTAAAAAAAAACTATGATAATTTGCAATGTTTTTCCGACTTCAGGACCCAGATGCAATGTTTTTTTAAATTTTTTGCCTGTTGTTATTCCAAACTCTGGTCCTGATTTGATGTGAATTTGCCCCTATCTGTTTTTATCTGGATTTTTTAAATTAAACGTATTAAGATTATAATGAAATTGTGAATATTATAAAGTAGTTTTAATTTATATAATAGAATTTTTTTTATAACTATATAAAAGAGAATATTCTCATTCTTGGTTAGAGAAAACCTGACCCTCTCAAAAGCGTGAAAAAATTATTGCAGTTCGGAAGAGCTCGCCACATCATCCTGCACCTTTTCATAACACCAAAATTAAATGACGAACAGTTGGCAGCGGACGACCCCACTGCAGCTGAGTTCGGAGATCAATGTGCTTTAATTATAGGCAATAAAAATGTACTTGTTATAGATATAAATGTGCTTATTATAAGTATAAGGTGTGTTACTTGTTATAGGCTTATTAAATAACATAAAGTGGTGCTTGTATAAGGTTAAATATACTTGTTTATAAGCACATAAAAGCTGATTTATGCCTATAACAAACACATTGATCTCCGCAAAAAAAACCCAGCTGCTGCCAGCAAGCTGTCGCCATTTAAATTGGTTATGAAAAGGTGACGTGGTGAGCTTTCCCGAACCAATAATTTTTTCAAAAGCTTGAAACCTATCTATCTGCAATACAATGAAAGAATAAAAAAAAACGATTTGAAATATTAAAAATCAATAAAGTTTAAATTTTTAACAAGTCTTAACTTTACTGTAGTCATAATTGTCCGATTAAATGAAAATAACATAAAAATCTAACTAAATGATCAAATTTTTAGGATTTTGGGCTCATAGTTTTCATTTTAAGCAATAATTTTGTAGGTTTTTTTTTTGTTTATCCCCTAAAAAACATCAACATTTTACCCAATTTCATATGAAAATTGCAACCGATGGCGGTTCAAATTGAGACCTCCGGCGATCCCTTTTCTCTATCAAGGCCTAAAGAGCTTTCAAGCGATCATTCTTATTCTAATGAGAGTGTGTTTTACTTAAATAAAAATTTATTAATTCATTATTTTAGATCAAAATATTATATTTATACTAAATAATTAAATATATTTTAAAAAAATACAAAATTAATAGAATATTATATCAACATAAATTTTTATATTTCTTATTTTAATAAATAAAAATTTTAATTTATTAATATATTATATAAAATTTAAGAACATTTATTGCATAATTTTCAATCGTGAATTTATTTAGAATTAAGTTACTGCCCAGATATATTTTTCATGATATATTTGCAGATGACATCAACAACGTAAATGTTAATGAGCAAGATTCAAAGCATAAAAACTAATCTTGAACACCAAAGGTCAAAAATTATGAATTGAAGGCTTGTCCCATGGAGAAATATCAACCAACTTTATCTTAATTAATCCAAACGAAAATTGGGAGTCAAATTAAATGAAAATTGTTGCATGAAAATTGCGTTAAAAATTATTACGAAGAGCAAAAAAAAAATTACATTATATATATAATGGAAGCCAATTGGAGGTTGGCTGGGGTTCTCGGCAAGGCAAAGGGCTGGTTGCTGTTCGATTTTGAAGCTTTTCGCCGGGCCATCGAATGGCACAAGCTTTAGATTTTAACCTTAATTTGTTTTCTTTCCTCCTCCGTATTGCTTTTAGTTCTATTTATTTTTGTTAGTTGTAATTTTAATTTATATTATTCTCGGCAAACTCTAGTTTTATCTTTGCATTTCATTTCAGTAAAAATACTTTCATTTTTAGCTGCATCTTTGAGTCGTGGTTCATTTTTAAATTAACATTTATATTCTAGTTTAAAATTCCTACTCAATCTCATTTAAATATTTAATATTTTTTCGTTTGCTCTTATCTCAATTAAATTATTTTGAGGAAATTTTTTATTTTTTTTTATAATAATTATCCATTATAATTTTATTAATTTTTTCCGATTAATGTTCGATTTATTCAACTCATCTCCTTGTGGATTGACGCCGTACTCGCATTTTGCTTTCCTACAACATTCACCGTACGCTTGCGGTTTAACTAAATTTTCATATCAACTCAAATGTCAGTCAACGCGTATTCTTATGAAATAATATTTTTATATTGACTTTAATAAATATTTATTTCATAAGAATTTATATTCCACATTTTATAGAATAGTTAATTCTTTACTTAAAAAATAGCTATTTATAACTTCCAAAGATTCCCCTTATATATATATATTTATATATATATATAATATATATAGGGTGAAGCATCGTCCAAAGGTTCGATCGGCGGCATGAACTCAAACTCGGCTTGTCGCAATTTGATTTGAGTTGAATAATGGCTAATTTCAACTTCGAGCTGACCTCCGAGCCTTGATCGAGTCAAATACAAGCTTTCCAATAATTGAACACTTTATTTTAAAATTTACCTCAACTAAGAAATAAAATTAAATTAATCATACCCACAATATCGCTTAAAAAAATATCTTAATAATAACTAAAACATATACTTTATATATATGAAATAAATAATTATAATAAATATTAATATATTATTTAATTAAAAAAATAGAAATAGGAGCAAATCTAAATCCGATCTGGAAATCAATAATCGTTGCTCAGCTTAATAAACTCTAGCCTAAGCTCGACTCGAGCTAAATATCGATTCCAAATAATTGAGCGATTATTGATC
>KZ452037.1:3373325-3397650 GCA_002786265.1 Apostasia shenzhenica | reverse complement strand
AAGTATTGTAATATAAAATATATTTTAATTCAAGTCGATTTCAAGCTGGATCGAGTTGAGCCTATCCGGCTCAAAATCGACTCGAAATTATTACCTGGGTAGACTTGACTTGATTCGGCTAGAGATCAGCTCAGTTTATAATATATATATTATATATATGTATTATAATGTAAAATAAATTTTAATTCAAGAGGCTTGGCTCAAAATTATTACCGAACCGAACTTTTGGCTCGTTAGTCGGCTCATTTAGATTGACTCGATCTAAAATCGATTAAATTTTAGATCGATTTTTGATCTATATTAACACCCTTATATATATACAAGACGTTTAATTAAGGGTAAATTGCATCCTGCCCCCGATATTTGAATAGTGTTGCAAATTAATCTTAAATTTTTAAAAATCTTAATTTAAATCACTGAGTTTATAAAAATACTATCTATTGTTTGGACTCAAGTGAGATATAATTGTTAATTTTTACAACTATGCTATAAAATTATTTCTAATCATTAATATTTAAATTTTTTAGAATATAATTTTAAAATATTAGATTTTTATTACTTTAGTTTTAAAAGTTTTACAGTGAAAAAAATAAAGAAATTAAATTTTAGATTTTTATTAAATTTTTAAATTACGAGAGTCAAAAAAAAATAGTGATTATTTGAAAATATAAATTATTTAAATTAATCAAAATAGATCCAATTTCATAGTTTTATTAGAAAAGAATTGCTAAAAAGATAAAATAAAAAAAAATCAAAACCCTAGCATTTTTACACCTTTTAGCGACCAAAATTGAAAATATTTAAAATTAAAATTAATCTGTAATACTATCCAAACTTTAGGAGTTTAAATGCAATTTATTTTTTAATTAATGACATACTTTTAGATCAGTATTTGCTACATATCAAAATATGTAATTTAACTTAATGAAATTAAGTTTTTATATATGTATAAGATGACATACCGAAATAAATTAAATAATATCTTACTCTTAGGTAACTGATTTTCATAATATATAGAAGTAATTTAATTAAAATAATGCTCTCATAAAATTGTTAGACTATTTCATTTTTTATATTTTAGGTAAATAACATTATACGCTAGTACATGTCAATAAAAATTTTGAGTATATTAAATTTTTTTCTGTCCCTATAAAATCTAATTTAAACTTTGAAGTTAGAAGATAATGTCAAATAGATTCTTTTATCACAAGAATCATCAAATAATAAATGTATGAATAAAAAAATTACAACTTACTTTTCTCTCTCTCTCTTTATTAAGGAATTTTAGTAATTTAAACATAAATAGTATTAAAAATTTATACTTTAGTCATGTGATAATGTTGAAAGAGATTAGTGTGAGATATTTAAGCCAAATTTATTGGAAGAAAATTTGACAAATTTCAGAAAATTAGATGCTATTTTTTTTAATATCATGAAACTATATATATAAAAGAACATATTGTTTATTTTAATAAGTTTTTTTTTCTTTCATGGTATTATAACATTAGTAATACTAAATTATTTATGAATGAGCTTGGTTAGTAGGTTTGATTTGTGATCACCAATGAAAAATTATTTCCTTACGCTAATATTGCTCTATATTATCTCTTAGGCCCTGTTTGACGCGAGAATCAAATTAAGACTAAAGTGATACTAATTTAAAAAACAACAATAATAATAATAAATAAAATTTTTTAATTATTCTACACAAATTCTAATATAAAAAAATATTATTTTAGTTCACATACTCAATAATTTTTAATAAAAATATATACTTTATTTCACATCCTATACTAAAATATTCGAATCGAATATTTTGGTCTAGAATATAAAATAAAATTAATTTTTTTATTGAAAATTATTGAGTATGCGAAGTAAAATAATGTTCTTTTTATAATAGAATTTGTGTGGAATGATTAAAATTTTTTATTTATTATTATTTTTATTTTTAAAATTAGTATCATTTTGGTCCTGATTTGGCTCTGATTTAGTCCTCGTGCCAAACAGGACCTTAGGTATCCAATAGAAAGGCGTCGCACAATCATGCAAGCCCTGTGCTCTATATCGCGTGCGTAACCACAAGGAAACCCATTTAACATTATTTTCTTATTATTTCACATCATTTCTTCAATTTTTCATAAGTTTTTTTTATTGTATAATATATTTTGCTAGATATGCATTGATATACAAAGCTAAAAAGGGAAATACAAAATAATAAAAAAAAGGTTGATATAAACTCAAAGTAAAAATAAGTTCATACAAAGTAAAAAAAATATTATACAAAGCAACAAAAAATATTTATGAGCCTTTTTCAGATATTTTTGAGTTTGTAAGGATGCTTTTAAAATTTTGTATTCATTTTTTTTTTTTACATTTTTGTATATGAATGCAAATTAAGTAAAAAATATTATGCAGTACAAAATTTTACAAGAGGATAACAAATTGAAGCGAAACAACAAGAAAAAAATGAGAAATGAAATCTTCTCGTTGTTGTGCCCGTGGTACAAAGCATGGGGCTTGCATGGTTGTGCGACGCCCCGATATTGGATGCCTACGAGATGACGTTGAGTGATAGCGAATAATTTTTTCACTAAAATATCTCAATAACAATGTTGATGTGAGCTCAATTGCTATTCGATGAACCAAGCTAAAATTAAAATCAGGCCCATTCACATAAGAATGGATTGAATGTGAAAAAAAAATCGTTAAAGCATGACTTATTCACGAACCGAGCTTTAACAATAAATCTAAAGCAAATTTCAACGTTTGGTTCGAGCTTTTTTTCTGGATAGTAGAAAAAAATATTTTTTTTTTAAGTTTAATGAAAGAAAAATTTATTTTACTATTAAAAAGTATATAAAATATGAAATACTTTCAATTCTAATATTTGAATTTGTATTGGATGTCAAGTAAAGTTGATTTTTTGTTGACGTAGAAAGTAGGGGATCCCAAGAAATACCGAAAAAGAGAGAGAGAGAGAGAGTCCTGAGAGACGGCGGCGCGCAGAGAGGTAAGCCTGTTAGTTAAGACTCAGAGAAAAAAAAGAAATACTCAGAGCAGTACATAGAGGTTTAAGGTGGTTTAGGGAGAAATTCCACTACATCCACTGGGCGATCAGCAAAAGAATTACACTATGAAAAAAGGATAGTCGTAAGGACTAATACAATGCTTAGAGAGAGAGAGAGAGCTCCTCAGTTGGGGCTTTAACACAGTGTGAATAGGAAGACTAGAGAAAAATGCTTGCGCCTCTATCGTTCTTGATTTTTCTCCTATTTGATCTCTCCTTTCCTTGAAGCCTGTTTCAAAGGCATATATAGGTGGTAGACAGTGCAATTTTATCTTAGTTTTCCGGAGAAAAGGAGGTGAACAAGCCCTGAACTCGTACCGCTTGTCGGCCGCTGGAGGGACCAGAAGCAGCAAGAGGAGAATGTGGCCTTTTAATATTGGTACTTATTCTGGGGATCCGCGACGGCTGAGGCATGTGGATCCTTGATTTGCGTATCTGGAGAAAAGTGTCTTGTACGGGAAACGGCACGGTCGGGCCACGCTGACTGCGACAGGTACAACTGAGTAACATTGTCTTCGATGTTAGTAGGGATGGACCTGGCTCGTCGTGGATGAGACATGGTTGAACCCTCGTGGTCGAGGTTTGAGACTTGCGAATGAATTAATAAATAAATAAATAAGGGCTAAATGTCAGCTTGACGCCACGTGCACGGTTAGGATGCAGTGCTGGAACCACGTGTTAATATTTTTATAGTTGAAATTTGTGTTGGATAAAAAAATTATCTCGATCCGAACGAGGCGTAAGGAGCTCGGTTCAGCCAGCTGGGCTCATTTACAACTTTTATTATAAACATTTTAAATAATTGTTTTTGGTCCCCTTTCATTCACGAGCGACTTTAAAAATCCTACTGAAGAGAGAAACAGAAGCAAAATTTGGTAATCAATTTATGATCGTATATATGACCCAAGTTGGATTATTGGACCCAATTTTACTTATAATTATAATGACAGTGATGGCTGAATGCTAGTTAACAAAATAAAAAATAAATATTATAAAAATTAGAACATTAAATCGAATAAACAAATAATTGCAAAAAAACAAGGCGAAAAATGAATATAGCCAAAAGGAGATTAGAATGATCTCAATTATTAATAACTTTAAATAGAATCAGTTTAGATAATTTAGACATATAAATCACAAGCTAATAATAATTTCAGTAAGAAAAATTGAATTATTAAATCTTGTTCGTGTAAAAAAAGAAAAAAAAAGTTAAAAAGATGTGACAAAAAATCATAAGAAATAATTTTGTATATCTAAAGTTAAAAAAAAAAATTATTTAATAATGTGAAATAAAAATAAAAAATTTATATAGTTGATTTTATGGGATAAAAATGTAATTTACTTTTGGACTCATGCTATTTTATTTAATTAGATTATTTATATATTTAGTTGATATTCCTCATTTATAATATCTATTGGTCTCATAATTTTTCTTTTTTTTTTATGTTTAACTTTCATAATTTTTCTTCTTTTTTTGATATAAACTTTCATAATTGTTTTTTTTTAATTTCATAATTTTTCAATAATAGATAATGAGGTGGCAACAATAAATGCCCCGAAAACATCCCGCAACCGACATCAAAAAATAATTGATGCGTCGTTTCCCAAAGCTGTGATATTTATTTTTTGGCAATAATTGTTCATTTATCACCATTTTCCCAAATTAAATTTAAATTTTAAAAAAGTTTGTATCAAATTCTTCATAATTTCGTGGTATATCACATTAATATTGTGCGTAATAGTCCTACAAATATATAAAAAAATAATTACCTATATATTATATAATTTAATTTTATTTATGTGTTACCATCTATTCTTAATTAATTATGTTATACACATTCAAAATATTATAAAATCTTACATACACATATTTGAATTAAAATTTAATCAAAATCTATTTAAAAAAATATTCTGTTAGGTAAATCATTAAAATTATATTTTTACTGTTAATGGTACGTATTTTTTTTCTTCCTCAATACTACACCAAAGCGCTGATTTATCCTAAAATCAATTCACGTCGGGGATGTCTCCTTCCTTTGCCGTCACCTAAACATTAAGATTTTAATATTTTCACTCAAAATATATTTAAATATCTTTAAAATAATATGATGAACAATCCAAATTTTTTGTAATCTAGCTATAATTAGGTTATTGAAAATTTATGATTACTCATTATAATAGAAATAAGTTAAAATATATGTATGTAAGATTTTATAATATTTTGAGTGTGCATAGCGTAATTAATTAAGAATGGATGAATAAAGCATAAATAAAACTAAATTGTGTGACATGTAAATAATTATCCCATATATAAATTATGAAGACTTTGATGCAAAGCTGTTAAATAGTTAACTTATTCAGATTTGTTGTTTTTATTTTAATTTTAAAAAAATGTACGACTTAATTTCAAAATTGATAATAACTATAACAACTTGTAAATTAGGTGAACCAAAAATTGGATTATTCAAAATAATAAAATTTTAGGTAAATTGCAATCTGCCCTTGAATCTGAAAGATATTTTAAATTGATCTAAATTTTTAAAAAAATTTAATTTTAGTTTGTGAGGTTATAAAAATCTTATAATTTTAGCTTTTTTTTTAGAATTTTACATTTTTAGTTGACTTTTATGATAAAAATTTAAAATTTGATTATTTTTTTACTAATTGAAATTATTTACACATTTTAAAAAACTATTGTATTCTTCTATCTTTTTTATTCTTTAAAATTTTAAAAATTAATTTTTCCAAATTCTTGTTTTCTACTGTTTAAAATTTTAAAACTTCAAAATATAAATATTACTATCTCAAAATTATATTCTAAAAAAAATTAGAATAATTTTATAGCATAATAATAATAAATTAACAATTACATATCTTAATTAAAATCAAATGATAACTTTTTTATAACTTCAAAAAACTATGAATAATTTGCAATGTTTTTCCGACTTCAGGACCCAGATGCAATGTTTTTTTAAAAATTTTGCCTGTTGTTATTCCAAATTCTGGTCATGATTTGATGTGAATTTCCTATCTGTTTATCTGGATTTTTTAATTAACGTATTAAGATTATAATGAAATTGTGAATATTATAAAGTAGTTTAATTATATTAATAGAATTTTTTTTATAACTATATCAAGAGATATTACTCATTCTTGGTTAGAGAAAACCTGACCCTCTCAAAGCTTGAAAAAATTATTGAGTTCGGAGAGCTCGCCACATCACCTTTTCATGCACCAATTAAATGACGACAGCTGGCAGCGGACGGCCCACTGCAGCTGAGTTCGGAGATCAATGTGCTTATTATAGGCATAAATGTACTTGTTATAGATGTAAATGTGCTTATTATAAGTATAAAGGTGCTTGTTATAGGCTATTATAGACATAAATGTGCTTGTATAGGCATAAATATACTTGTTATAAGCACATAACAAGCAGTTTTATGCCTATTTTATGCCTATAACAAGCACATTGATCTCCGAACCCAGCTGCTGCCAGCTGTCGCCATTTAATTGGTTTATGAAAAGGTGACGTGGTGAGCTTTCCGAACCCAATAATTTTTTCAAAGCTTGAACCCTATCTATCTGCAATACAATGAGAAATAAAAAAAAACGATTTGAAATATTAAAAATCAATAAAGATTTAAATTTTTAACAGTCTTAACTTTACTGTAGTCATAATTGTCCGATTAAATGAAATAACATAAAATCTAACTAAATGATCAAATTTTTTAGGATTTTGGGCTCATAGTTTTCATTTTGAAGCATAATTTTGTAGGTTTTTTTTTGTTTATCCTAAAAAACATCACAATTTTACCAATTTCATATGAAAATTGCACCGATGCGGTTCAAATTGAGACCTCCGGCGATCCCTTTCTCTATCAGGCTAAAGAGCTTTCAAGCGATCATTCTTATTCTAATGAGAGTGTGTTTACTTAAATAAAATTATTATTTCATTAATTTTAAGATCAAAATATTATATTTATATAAATAATTAAATATATTTAAAAAATACAAAATTAATAGAATATTATATCAACATAATTTTTATATTTCTTATTTTTAATATATAAATTTAATTATTAATATATTATTAAAATTTAAGAACATTTATTGCATAATTTTCTCGGTGATATTTATTTAGAATTAAGTTACTGCTCAGATATATTTTTCATGAATATTTGCAGATGACATCACAACGTAAATGTTAATGAGCGAGATCAAAGCATAAAACACTAATCTTGAAACACCAAAATCAAAAATTATGAATTGAAGGCTTGTCATGGAAAATATCAACCAACTTTTTAATTAATCAACGAAAATTGGAGTCAAATTAATGAAATTGTTGCATGAAAAATTGCTTAAAAATTATTAGGAGAGCAAAAAAAAAATTACATTATATATATAATGGAAGCCATTGGAGGTTGACTGGGGTTCTCGGCAAGGCAAAGGGCTGGTTGCTGTTCGATTTGAAGCTTTTCGCCGGGATCAATGGCAGCTAGATTTTAACCTTAATTTGTTTCTTTCCTCCTCCGTATTGCTTTTAGTTCTATTTATTTTGTTAAGTTGTAATTTTAATTTTATATTATTCTAGCAAACTCTAGTTTTAGTTTGCATTTCATTTCAGTAAAAATACTTTCATTTTGTAGCTCATCTTTGAGTCGTGGTTCAGTTTTTATTAAACATTTTATATTCTAGTTTAAATTCCTACTCAATCTCATTTAAATATTTAATATTTTCGTTTGCATCTTATCTCAATTAAATTATTTTGAGGAGATTGTGTTCGATTTATTTCAACTCATCCTTGTGGATTCGACCCGTACTCGCATTTGCTTTCTACAACATCACCGTACGCTTGCGGTTTAACTAATTTTCATATCAACACCACGCGTATTCCTTATGAAATAACTATTTTTATATTGACTTTAATAAAATATTTATTTCATAAGAATTTATATTCCACATTTTATAGAATATTAATTCTTACTTAAAAAATAGCTATTTATATTCCAAGATTCCCCTTATATATATATATATATATATATAGGGGTGAGCATGATCCAAGTTCGATCCGAGCATGACTCAAACTCGGCTTGTCGCAATTTGATTTGAGTTGAATATGGCTAATTTCAACTTCGAGCTGACTCGAGCCTTGATCGAGTCAATACAAGCTTTCCAATAATTGAAACTTTATTTAAAAATTTACCTCAACTAAGAAATAAAATTAAATTAATCATACCCACAATATCGCTTAAAAAATATCTTAATAATAACTAACATATACTTATATATATGAAATAAAATAATTATAATAAATAATTAATTATATTATTTATATTTAAAAAATAGAAATAGAGCCAAATCTATCCGATCTGATCATAACTCGTTGCTCAGCTTAATAAACTCTAGCTAAGCTCGACACGAGCTAAATATCGATCCAAATATTGAGCGATTATTGATCTTGGAGCCAAACTCCCACCCCTACACACTACACATATACACGTGCGTATACATATATATACATTTGTATGCATCTTTTTATATATATATATATATATATATATATATATATTGTGTGTACATATAACTTATGTATATTATTTTCATCTAATTATGTGTATAAACATAAAGTTTTATTAAGTTATATTCGTAGGTATTTTAGTATATCACTTTTTATTTTATATTCTTTTTATTCAAATAAATAAATATATTGCTATTCCATTCTATTTGAAATGATGATTTTATTCCAATCTTATTCCGTTTCATTGAAATAAATGTGTCGTGAGTGTTTTGAATTCTCTTTACATAAAATTTGTGCCCTAGATGTCTCTAACACGTTAGATTCAGTTGAAATCAAATTTGTTTCGTTTTTAAAGAGTATATCCGTCTTGGTGTGGAATCTTTGTATGTGATAGGAATTATTGTGCTCAATCTCACGAGAGGTGATTCCACATTATACTAGATGTTTTTATTTATTTGATTCAAGTGATTTTGTTATATGGCGTAATTGCTTTTGTTTTATTTTTAGTGAGTAAATAGAAGGATCTTATTGTGTTATCTCTTATTTTCTTCTATAAGAAAAAATTTAAATCTAATATTCTTCTCAATAAAAAAAGAGTGAGCTCTTAGTGGTATCTCTCATTAGTCCTTGGTAAATAATCAAGAAAGTGAACTAGAGGAGAAAGGTGATGATGAAATAGTGTAAAAGGGTTTCTCTGATTGGACCGATTAAAAAAGTAATTTTTTAATAAAATTTTATATTTATGTCTTCGAGTTATAAATGTAGTCACCGGTTAGGCTAAATCACAAATATCAAAATAACTTTATTTATATTACTTTAGCATGTTACTTTTTGTTATTATTACTAATGTGTTTTTAACTTAGTATGAATTATTTCTGTACAATCGACTATTTTATTGAAAATTTTGAATTATCTTTATAAATAACTTATGCCTATGATACCCATGCCTAAGGATTTCAATCCTTCATGGTGTGAATGAACTTTATATGCCTCATGGTCAAGCTCTTAAGAAATGCGATCTCATATTTTACTTAGGGGGGGCGTTTGGTTCAGTGTTATCTCCATGTTATGTTATGTTATTTTTAGAAAGTAATTGTTTGGTTTAATGACATCTTTAAATAATATTTTAATTAATTACAAAAATGACATTACATGCTGACATCTAGATGTCACCTCAAATCGGGCGACATCTCAAGATAACACTATCAATTTATTATTATAATGTCAATAACTTCCAACTAAACAAACATAATTTGAATGACATTGATATTTTCTAATATCATAACATTGAACCAAATAAATGTCCATTGATGAATAACAATGACATTTAGATAACATGACATCTAAATAATATTGACATTGAGATAACACTGAACCAAACGCTCCCTTAGTGCTTTTATTTATTTGATCAAAGTGATTTTGTTATATTATACAATTATCTTTTCTTTAATCTTTTGTTTTATTCTTGATGAGAAAATAGTAAGATCTTATTGTCTTTTTTCTTATTTCTTTCTTGGTAAGAAACTAGTGAAAACTAACATTCTTCTCAATGAGGAATGAGTGAGCACCTAGTAAGCATCTCATATGTTCTTTTTGGGAGTAATGAGCATAGTTTTTGTGAGCTTTCCTTTAAATAACCAAAGAAGTGAACTCAAGGAGGAAGGTGATGGTGTACTAGCGTGTAAAAGGGTTTCTTCTCTTGGACTGATAAAAAGAGTACTTTTTTATTTAGATTTTGTGTTTGTATCTTTTGAGCTATAAAATAGGAATCGAGTAGACTAAACCACATATATCAAAGTATCAAGGTAACTTTATTAATATTGCTTCTGCATATTACTATTTGTTGTTATTACAATGTGTTTAAACTAATTAGTATAAATAGTTCTATTTCTGTACAATAAATTATTAATACCCCTCCCCAAGATGATCATATTGATCATATAAATTTCACATTAAAAATTTATGGTAAAACTAGATGAAACTATAAATGGTAACTAGGTATAAACTAATCGTGCTATACCATAGTTGCATTTTTTTAACGTAATAACAAAAATTGGTTGTTTGTTGCTTCATTTAGAGGAGGGTAGAAGTAAAAAGCTAAATTGAATCTTTGCACTATATTGTTCAGGTTCGTCTCTCTATCATAGTCATCTAACTTTAGTATCTTGAAATTAATAGGAATAGAAGTTCTGATAATTTTCACATAAAAAAATGAATGTCACTGTTCCATTTGTTGAACTTGGCTCAAATAATGTGGCTTAGCGGGAGCAGGAGCTGTTGGTAGCATTGTTGAGCAATAGGTGGAAAAACAGTAGCATGTTTGTGAATTGCTCCTAGTTGTGATGTGAATTGCTCTTAGTTGTGATGTCAATGAAGATGAAATTTGTAAAAGATGAAGAGATTGTACCAAAGTGACTTTAAGTATTACTAATGAAGCTCTCGCAGATGGGAGAAGCTATAAGGCTAAAGCATTGTCAAAAAATTATGTATTCAAGATTGTTATAGTTATCGAAGTAAGGTGGACATCTCTTATATAAAAGAAATATACATCTAAGTCAATATATTGCTAGATGGCTCGATTCGCTCTAAGCGATCCTCCATTTGTTGAATAAAAAGAATTTGTGTTTAAAATAGAAGAACTATTGCGGAAAATACTAATTGATTAACTTGTCAAAGGAGCTCCAACAATTTCTATCACAGATGAGACTTTTTTATGTAGGCAAACATAAAACCGAGAAAAAGAGAAGGAAGAAAACAATAAATATCAAAATTTTCATGAAAAACCCTACTTAAGAAATCATGATGTCAAGTTATTGATGTCATAAAAGGAACACTATGGTTGAGAGAGCTATACAAAGGTTTAAGCTTTACCATTTAATCTAGAGCTCAAAATTTTATTTTTACCTTAATGAATGTTGAAAAGTTTTCATCTAAAGTCAGTCATTATAATGAATTAATTGAGGAATTATTTTAGATTTATTTGTTAACTAGTTTATGTGAATCTCGTAATTAATCTTTTGTGATCGATGATCATTGAAGCGGAAGAGCGGGTTGAAGAGATTGATGTTCATCAAAGAAATTTGAGTGCTTTAGGATGCAGTGATTTCACGAAAGAGACCCATGTCATCATCTTGTCATGTTAGAATTATGGTGATGATGAAAATTTAATTTTTTTGATTTACACATTCTTATTAATATAAAAATAATATACACATCAAGCTACTCAGCTCGGACTCACCCAGCCAGCCAGATCTCAAGCTCCAAGCTCTGACGAACTGTTCATTTGCTTTTCACAGAATGTATGTGACGACAGCTCGCATTAATGAACAAAAAGATTAGAAATTTGGCGCTGAGAGCCACCAATATATTATTGGCGATGGTGGCCTCCTTCTGAACAGAAGAGATTAAGTTTTCACACAAGCTGTTTCACTCTTCCGTCAGCTTGTCCAACTAGAGGAGGCATCTCATAGATCTCAAGATCTTATGCATTAAAGAAGGCCTTCAGGAAGCTCTAATTCTCTGCTTCGAGCTCTTAAGGGTGGGATTCTTTGATTTCTCCTTGTTGCTTCCAGTGTTTTGCTCATTGTTCAGATTTACAGCATATTTTTATGACAAATTTAAAGTTTTAACTTAGCAAAAATGACATATTTTGTTTCCAATCCTGATCTTTTTGCCCAGGGACATGGAGCCACAGGCGGCAACGGCTCGGTGGCTTTCAGAAACAGTAGGAATTTTTCTGAAGAAAACTTTAGTTTAATCGCTTAGCTTTGTAGTTGATTCAATGCGTGATCTCCAGGAATTACTGGATCCGAGCTTTCAGCAATGGGAACTCGGCTCTCTGAACCAGGTAATGGCTCCCAACATATGGGACTGCCTCCATCACCAGAATCCCTCACCCAGGAGCCTCTTCTCCTCCCTAAATCCTCCGGCGAGCATTACGTCGAACACCCGCAGCTGCGGCTCGTCCATCGACTCCTGCAGGCCGAAGACGGTCATCCCCACAGCCACATCCTCGCCGAGCATTCTCTCCTTCGGCAACCCGGACTCCCCCAACGACAGCTCGGAGCTGTACAATAATCTGCTGATCGGAGCCTCCGTTAATCCGGCGAAAGGCGTCAAGAGAAGCTACGACGCCGTGGCTGCTGATAAGAAGGCGATCAGCACCGGATTCCGGAGGCCTGCTGCACAGAACCATGACCATATTCTAGCTGAGAGGAAGAGGAGGGAGAAGCTCAGCCAGAGGTTCATAACCCTTTCAGCCGTAGTTCCCGGCCTCAAAAAGGTACTCAATTTTTGCATTCATCTTGTAAAAGTTATGATTTTGCGCGTTTAATGCTCCTAAAAATTTGTCAGACGGATAAGGCGTCGGTATTGGGGGACGCGATCAAGTATCTGAAGGCGCTGCAGGAGAAGGTGAAGGGTCTGGAGGAGCAGGCAGCGAGGAGGACCGTGGAGTCCGCCGTGCTGGTGAAGAAGGCACGCGTCTCCGTCGAAGACGACGAGAACGATGTCTCTTCTTCCGACGAGAACTTCGACGGCGACGGAGACGGCGGCGGTGGCGGGGGGGCTGAGTTTAAAGCGGCCAAATCACTGCCGGAGATAGAGGTGAAGCTCGCGGAGAAGACTCTCCTCATCAAGATCCACTGCGAGGGCCGCAAGGGCACGTTGGTTCGGGTTCTCTCCGAGATCGAGGGCATGAATCTAACCATAGTGAGCACGAACGCCATCCCCTTCGCGAGCTCCTCTCTCGACGTTACTGTAACAGCTCAGGCAAGTTCTTCTGGCCAAAAAAATTCAGTTCTTTACTTTAAACTAGTGCTGAATCGGTGTTAAAAGTTGATGTTATTGTGGATTTTACAGATTGGGGAAGAATTCTCCATGGCAGCGAAGGATGTGGTGAGGAAGTTGAGCTCAGTTTTCCGGCAATGCTTGTGAAAGATTTGATTTTTTTTTTCTTCTTTTTGCTTGCAGAACGATCGAGTGTTGATTATCTTTGTGGTCATTAGTGTTCATGGTGGGAACCTTTTAGGGCTAATGGTTTACAAACTCTCTCTCTCTCTCTCTCTCGTTTTCCTTTCAAGTTTGTCGATCATTTTGGAATAAACTGTAGGCCTCTGCTAATTTTTTGCCCTCTCATCTTAGAATTTATTTTGCACCCCGAAGTTTGGCACCCAATCAGCACTGGCCATGTCAGCAGTTGGCCCACCTTAGTGCTGACGTGGCAAGAACTGATTGGTAGTCGAACAATAATCCCTCCTCGTCTTGCTTGATGATGCACCATTCAATGGCTAATGGTGCACCCTAGATAGGATGAAAGTGAGCCCTGCCTATTGACGTAGCCAGTGTTAATTTTGATATTAAAATTTCTAGTGATATAATTTATATAGTTATTTTTAATTCAAATTAAAGCTACTTTGATTAAATAAGTTGGTTGAGTTAAAGCATCACGTGTGAAATCTTTCAATTAAATCTTGTTAATCAAAACTCATATGTTCACACCGATCTAAATTTTATTGGGTTCAATCGGCCGAATGGTTCAGCCGGCTAATGAGATGGAGCCATGTCAGCAGACCCACTCAGTGCTGATATAATGGCCCCTTATTGGCAAACAAATCAAACCAATAATTGCATGAAAAAAACAGTTCATTTTAAACATTTTTGTCAAAATAACTCATTTTTTTGTTTAATTAGTTAGAAGGTTTCAATAATGTTATATCAACCGAATACTAAATATAATTTGTATATCAATATTGAAACTGTATTATACTTAAAATATTAATCATGCGCAATGTTTTATTTACAATAAAAAAACAACATACAATTAATATTGAAGAGTAATATAAAGATTAAAAGGGATATATATAAATAATATTTAAGGTATATAATTGAATCTTTTTTATTTTTTATTTTTGATAAAAGAATCTATTTTTAAAATTGATATAACAATAAAAATTCAATTTTTAGCCCCACAATTATTTAGTGTAATGAACACTCAGAAATGTGAAAAGATTAGGAAATAAAAATAATTTTTTAGAGTAAGTTGCATTAGGTTCCTTGAGACTTCATTGCATATTGGGTCCTAGAAGCAATATTTTGAAATCTTTTATGTTTAATTTTTTGCAAAATTATGCATTTCACCATCAATTCATAAATATTACCACTATCATACCATATTCATTTAAATTTTACGCATTTCACATATTTCACACAATATTCTTTGATGGTGAACTTCACATTTCTAAATTGGCCTTGATCTTAACTATATTATTAATATATTAATTAAATACTATAAATAAATTAATTTATATAAATAACAATTTAAATATTTATAAATTTATGTATTTTAATTTATTTATCCTATTTAAAATTTCCGATTAGGGTGCCGAATTTAAATTCACGTGATTATAATTTTTAATTGAAGTAAGAAAATTGATGTGTTTACAGTAAAAAATAAAAATATATATTAGAATTGAAATATTAATGAATTTATGCATTTTAATTTACATATAATATTATAAAGTATATGAAATATGTGAAATGCGTAAAATTTAAATGAATATGATGTGATAGTGGTAATATTTACGAATTGATGGTGAAATGCGTAATTTCGTGTAAATTTCATGTCATGTATGTAAAAACCTCTTTTTTTTTTTTACATTCATAAAAAAAAATATTTTTTTTTTACAAAAATGTCCTAAGATTTTTATACACATGTTGTATTTCATTACTACTTATGTCATCAAGATTTTTGCTCTACGGGCCAAAATGACATAATTATATGCAATTGCATGTACACTATTTAGAAATAAATCTAAACTAAAAAATTAAGAAAGATCAAGAAAAAAAAAAATACTTTCCTCTAATAATGTATATTATAGCTATACAAGCTTTTAAAGTAAAAGTAAGAGAAAAAAAATAAAGACAAAGAAGGGCCACTTTATAGAAAGGAGAAGTGAGACAGAGAGCTGTGCTGGTCGTTCACCGAAGCGGGGAATTAAGCTAAGTAGCTCAGCCCATTTGGAGCCATGTGAGCCGAAAAGTCTGATATCCAGTTGAATAACTTTGCGTTATGAGCAAAAGAAAGGAGTTACTAGGTCTAGGGAAAAAGAGTGTTCATCCTCCCTCTGTATGTGATGGAGTAGGAGTAGGTAATCTTATTAATTAAGAGGTAGTAGGAGTATGTAATCTTATTAATTGAGAGGTTTCCTTAATATGAGCTTACCGTCATGTTAGCCCAAAAATGCTCAATTAGTTGAGTCATTACCAGGTAAAACTATTAATTGCTCTATCAAAGAGAAAATGCGGAAGAAGGCTAATTCAAATAGCTCTTCCAGGTAGACTATTCACGCAAGTTATTTGACTAACTAGTTTTGTTAGATTCCGTAGTTCTTGGTTGGCTCTGGCTCTATGCGAGTAATTCGAAGACTCTAGGCTAGTCGAACAACTCGTGTTCAAAAGCTGTCGAAGGTTGACGTTGGCCTTACCTCCTCCACATAGAGTTGAAAGGTTAAGTTGGCACATAGACAGTGAAGATTTGACTGCACAATATATACAGTTATATAGCATGCATACAAAATATAAATAGTTGCTATCTAAAGAAAACTTGCAATTTAATTAAATCTTTAGGGGTTAATTTTGGAGCTTTCATATCATTTTTTTCTAATTAAAATTAGTCAAAAATTTTAATTGAAATCAAATAATGTTTCGTGAGAATTATAATAAGACAACCCAAAATTTTCGTCCTTGCATGGTACTAATTGCATAATACAGATCTTAATGAGTTGTGGAAATGATGCTAAAACTTTAGGGATCTAGATGTAATTCATCCTGTTATGAGTAATTAATTGATTATGTAGAGTCAGCATTTAGCCATTTAGCACATTAAGAGGGACTTATAAATAATAAACCGTAAAATTGTAATTATCAATAAAAAAAAGGGGATTTGCTGATGTGCTTCCTGATTAGCTTGCTGGTGGTCTGACGTGCATTTTAAATACTTAAATCAGCTTGGGTTTAATTAAATTGAATACTTTCTATCAAAAAAAATATTAATTAATTGAATACTATCTACATTAAAATAATATAAATAAATTATTCAAAATCTGATAAACGATAAATCACTTTTTTTTATAACTCTGTACTTATATACACATTAATTCAATTTTTTTTTCAGGTTTCTATAATTCATAAAAGTCTATGCTATTTGATGGGAGAGTTAAACTCGGAGAACAAAGTTGAAACTAATACAAATATTTGTGTCGAAAATTTAAGTCAATAGATAGGAATTAATACTTCTTTATCAGCATTTTCATTTGATTTTGATCATTCAATGTGGGATAATTTTTATTTGCATCTCTCGGGTGATGTCCTAAGAGAAATGAATCACTGAAGTAAAATGCGGCTCTTGGCAAGCTTCTAGGCCGAATAATGATTGATAAGAGGAGCACAGGAATGAATCGTCACACATCTAAGTCAATGAATAAAAGTTAATACTTAATACTTCCACTTATTATTGATCATCTAATATATGAGAGAATTCTAATGCACATCTTAACATTATTTACACACGAGATGATCCAAGCTAGAGCCGAACTGAAATGCTTGGCTTGACTCAGTGATTTCATATCAGCTTGAACCCGAATTGACTTCAAGCAGTCCATTGCATCCAAAGCCACAAGTTCAAATAACAAATTCCCTGTCTACTAAATTTTCAAATGATTTAATAAATTACTCGACTAATAACTATTCTATTACGTAAGCAAATATACTAAATTTTTTTTAAGCTAATTTACTTCTGTTCCTGTTAAATTTTAATTGGAATTACATTAAGTATGCAAAAGTGAAGATATTTCAAGGGAGTTTTCAGCGTATGATAAATAACTTATATCCAATCTCACACAATTTTTAATATTTATATTTTAATATTAAAATCAACTCTATTTCATATCAAATACAAATTTTAAATTTTAAATTAATTTTATTTCACATTATTTTTTTAATATTAAATTTATAAATTAATATATTTTCTTTCATCAAAAAGGATAATTTTGTCAGTTTTGTTTTAATTTTAGTAAAATTAAATTTGAAATTTGTTGGTTTTTGTTAAAGGTTAAGCTTTGACACTTTTAGAATTAATTTTTTTAAAAATTTAATTTCTTTTAGTAAAAAAAAAATATTATAATACGCATTATATCAAATATGTTGAAGTAGATACTTCTAATTTACAAACAAAATCAAAAAGAATTTTAAAATCTTTATACCACTGATTCGATTTCCAACTTCCACGCCATTTCTGTGTGGGTTGCACATTATATGCGTTTAAATTAAGATGAAGTCTAATTATGAGCAACTTTGGGGAAATTATGTTCAGGGACTTGAGAGTTTGGGACTTGAGAAAAACATGGGGCTTGTGTTTTTAGTTGGGTTAAAATTAATCTAATTAATTTTAATTAAATATACTATATTACAAATAAAATTTGATATTAAAAATTAATTATATTTTACACAATATACATAATTTAAAATAAAATTTTATTTTATATTATTCATAATTTTTAATAAAAAATATTTATTTAAACTTAAATTTATTAAAATCAATTTTTATAAACAAACTGACTTAAGTTTATGTTTTTTTGAATCATTTTTTGTCATTCCTTTTTATGAAAACTTTAACTTGATATCGCTCTCTAGGTTTATAAATTTATTACAATGTGATAAATGCATTTAACTATTATCAAAATTTTAGCAATTTTATCGTAATTCATTGATCAAAATTTAGAAGAGTGACGAAAAAGAAAAAGCATGAAATATAATGAGGATTAGGTTACACTAATAACATTTCAAACAAAATATTGTTCATGACTTGTTAAGACGAGAAACAATCAAATTTTTTATGTGAAAAATAAGTTGAGCAGAAAAACCACGGCTCATTTCGGGGAGGCTTAAAAACCACTAGAATCAATCTTTTCTTTTGGGATTACAATAAGAAAGCTGAGGAGATTTGAGGTAAAAGTTTTTTTTTTTTTTTTTGTCTAGCTTGGGAGAGCTTTTTCTATTACAATGAGGTATTTATATCCTGCTTTACTCTGCAGAGTCATTTCAGCAGTATGAGCTTCAGCTCCAGTGACAGACCATCAATGTCTGCAGGGGGGCCACACCCTGGCCTTTGCTGTACAATGTACGGACGGTACGGTCTGACGACAGGAGAGCACATACCTCTTGAAAGCAGTATGGTCACCGATACTTCGCCAGCCGTCGGTCAGTTCTGGTCCTTGTTGTTCGTCTCGCTCTCTTCGGCGTCTGCTATTTGGGGTGATACTTTCTCATGTTCGACGCTGAGCGGTAGTGCCTTTGGTGCCACGTAGGCTTCCGCGTGTGTGGTTCGGATGATTTGAGTGTGGATCCAGATGCAACATGACTAAAGACCTTGATTAGAACATATATGAAATAATTAGGATGAGTCAAGTTTTTTGGGACTTGAATGTAATTTGTTATGAAAGCTTGAATAAATTTCAATTGCATCTATAATTATTAGTAGTAGTGGGCTAGTAGCACACATTTTGACGTTGAATAGACAGTTAATAGGCCAACCGCCACGTGAATACGTGATATCTGGAGATTCTTTGTTCTGTTCTTTTATAAAGAGGTACCTGTATATTTACATGATTGATTACATCAATCAATTGTTTGTAATTGATTTCTTTTTAAATTTGGTCCCAAACAAAATATCGAATTTCGATATAAAAAAAAATCAATATGTATTTTAAAAAAACTCCCAAAAAATTAAACAAAATTTTATATAATTTTAAACAATATGTTTTATATTAATGTCTTATAGTATTTATATTTCCATATATACTATATAATTTTAATCATTATAAAAATAATATTAATAATTGTCATTAATAATTTAAACTTTAAATTAAATAAAATTTAAATTATTTATTAAAAAATGGAAATGATTGATATTAAAATTAAGGTTGAATCGACCGGAATTTTATTGCAAATATTTATTATATTATAAATATTATGAATAGGTTTTAAGAAATTAAAGTTAATTTAAAAATAAAATAACGAATAGAATACTTTAAATAAAACTTAATGCTTCAATTGTTAGTTGGTTAACCATTATTTAAATAATATAAATATAAATCTTAATAATTAATCCAGCCAACTAATTAAATTGATTAAGTTAGATGAATATAAAAATTTATTAAGCATCTGTGAAAAAAGTTGACCAAATAGGCTGGTCAAATAAAATAGGCTGGTTCGATCTAGTTCTAAGAATCTCGATCGAAATTATCAAAATTATCGAAACTAATGCTTTCATCGTATGACCAAAATTAAAATCGAAATTGAATTTTAAAATCGTGATTTACATCTTGTTTTGAACGAGCATATAAAATTTTGACCAAATAGATCGAAATGGCTTTAAATTTTTTAGTTGAAATCAAGAGTTTAAAACTCATTTTTGTATGTTTTTACTTGTAAATTGGAAGTATTAATTTTAATAGTATCGATAATTTTGATTTCGACGTAATGTTGGTCATGATTTTGTACTTTTAACTCAAAAATTTAAATTTTAATAAATTTGTCCTAGACATATGAAAATTTCAGCTAGAAAGAAACCAGTAAGTTTTGGATCATTCACGACCGAAATTCGAATGAAATTCTCGGAATCGATCAGTTTTGACTAAACTTAAAATTATCGTTAACATTCGGGTCAGATTCAATTAGATCTGAGTCAATTGGTTTCGGCTTAACCTGAAAACTGAGCCTTAACAAAACGTATGCAAATAATAACACACAAGCCAACAATCTTAATTAGATGATGAGTTTTATATTAAATTACGATTAATTAATGCTTAATCAAATTTAAAAGTTAAATTTATATTTATTTTTTATTTGCAATAAATTTACTTAAAATTAAATACTATAATTAGATCAAATCAAAACTTCGGTTGGGTTCGGGTTGACTCGTCGGTCAGGTCTTGATCAACTTGGACCCAAACCTAACATCCTGTTTTAAATGAATAATACAACTTCAATGAAGTAATCTATAGCCTAATAATGCTTCAAAACTATAGGCTTTATTTTAACTAGAAATTGGGCTTTAAGAGGCCTTTGGGCCTTAAATTGTTCTCTAACAAAAGCCCATTTAGTCCAAAGAACAAGGCCCAAGTTAGCATGCTCCTTACATATTACAAGTAAATTTAGCATAATTTTTTTTGATGATTAGCATAATTAAAATTTAAACTTTTTAATGAGTGGTAATAGTAGAATAGTTGCCTCAAAAATAATTTTATCCTAACCGGGATGAACATGAAGCTTATAGAATTAGGATGAAGAGGAACGTATAAAGCTGCTTACACAATTTCATATATTTTAATTTGAGAAAAATTTAATAATTGATGCAGAGAAAGTCCGATAGAAACTGGTTATCTCAAATAGTACGGGTACAAATAAAATAGAATGAAAAAATAAAATATTTCTCATGCTAATTATAACTAGTTTCAAGTAATGAATTTATTATATTTTTTGTTATAGATATATAGAAATATTATAATGTATCGAAAAATAGTTAAATCAAGAAACTTTAATCTGTGAAAGGAAAATTAATGGTAATTGTCATTCTATAAATAATTATAATAATAATAATTTAAAAAAAAATAATAAATAAATTTTTATTATATTTTATATAAATTTTAATATAAAAATATTATTTTGTTTCACTTACTGAATTTTTTTAATAAAATTTTAACTTTATTTAAAAAAAATTATTTTTCTGAAATGTGTTCCTCTAATTTAATTAACAAGTTCCTGTAAATTATTTTATTTTATGAAAAATTCAAAATGTTCATATATTTTGAAATAAAAATACAGATAAAATAACATTACTGATGAATATTAAAAAAATTTCAAATCAAACACTAACAGTCAAATATTTTAAAGCGGGTTAGAAAATTGGCATTTTAAGTTAATCAAATCGATTCATTGGATTTTAATTTCCATTTTGTAGAAGCTAATAATTAAATTATAGTAATAAATTTATCAATAATGATAATTTAAAATTTTTTATTCTTAATGTTAACATTAAAATTTGAACTTAAAATTATTTTTTTTAATTAATTAAATATAAATTTAATAATAAATATCTGCTATTATTTTTATATATAAATATTTATTATTTGATATAAAAAATTATATTATTTTATATTCTTATATTTAATAATATTGTGATTATTTTTTTCAAATTAATGAAAAATAATTTTATAGTATATTAAATTTTTAAATAATTTATAAAATTTATAATAGAGATAAAATAGAATGTTTTGATATAATAAAAATATATATAATTAAGAATTTATAATTGTAGTTAATTTATAAAAAATTTAGTTAACTGAATAGCATGTTAAGTGGCGTAGGTGGGGAGATAGGGACCTATATGCGATATATTTGATCAGTAGAGTATTTGAGAGATCGAATAATAAATATAAAGTGTTTGTCTTATACATAAATGTAAATTAATTTCTTTGTAGAGTTCAGAAGACTAACTCGAGTTTAGTAAAATTAAGTTAAGTTAATTTTACAGTTAATTTGATGAATTTTATGATGAAATGCTATGTTTAATTGCATACACAAGAACGCTAGATGCACAAAATTAAAATTTTCACCAGAATTTGACAAATGCAGAAGACGTACATGATGTTGAAAAAATATAGTCGATGTAACAAAATAACAAAAATAAGAATAATAAAATAAGACTAATAAAATAAGAGTATGTAACAAAAGATAAGAGTATGTATGTTATTCATATAGTAACAAAAATAACAATTGAGATAAAAGATAAACATAAAAATAAGTATAGTCGATGTAATAAAATAAGAATATGTATGTTATTCATATAGTCACAATTAAGACAGAAGATAAATATAAAATAAAAATAACAAACTTGGAGCAAGAAACACGATAAATACAAATGACTGATTATAAATAAAATAAAATAGAAAATAGTAAAGATATAGGGAGGCGAAAAATCGACATTCAGCCCACTCTAACCCCATCAATCTATTTATCCAGTAGCATAGCAGTAAATTAGCAGAAATTCTTTCGACACATCAATTTAATTAAATTAATTTAAGTGATTTTGATCTCATTTAGTTTGAGAAATTTTTTTTACCTAATATAAATTTCAATGATAAAAATCAGCTTTATTTTACATCTAACATGAATATGAATATTATAATAAATTGAAGTATTTTATAATTTATATATTTTTTAATATTAAAAAAATTCTCATTAAATTTTAAAAATAAAATATTTTTTTTGTTTAAAAAAAAAAAAGACTAACGAATCGAAGCCTAATTGTTGTATGCCAAAAATTACTGATAAACCCTTATTACTTATCTATAATTATCTTTTCATTTATGTTTAACTTAAAACAAAACTATAAAAGTATATAATAAAATAGAGATTTAATAGATTCTCATAATTTTAATTATGAATCTAAGTAAAATAATATTAAAAAAATTGATCAAAATATAATTCTAATTAATTTTAATATTTAATATCGAAAATCGCCAGCACAATAAATAATAATATTATTAAAAGCCTATTTTATATATAATTCAGAACTCTGAAGATGCAAGTGAGGTAATTTTATATTCATTATTACCTTTTGAGTGATGCTCGTGTGAATACGCAGCTGCCGGAATCAATGAGCTTCGCGATGCCCTAACATGATGATCTATGGTTAAATGATGCGATCAATGGCTGAAATTTTATTGAAATTTAATTATAATTAAATCTTCTAATAGAATTTACTGTAGGATATGAAAAACAAAAAAATAGCTGATTTAAATGTAATATCTGTAATATTTTAAGATTTATAATAAAATTCGTAAATTAGTCTAATTTGTGTACATGTTCTAATTTTTAAATGTAATAATTAATTATATTCAGATTTATTAATACAAATTCTCTCTTTTTCTGAAAACAAAATAATTAATATACCAATTTATTTATTTTAAAATATATCTATGTATATTAAATTTTTCCTTAAATACTTTCATACATTATACAATGAAGTAATAAAAATAATACGTCAAATAATAAAAAAATTGATACCTACATATCATGACATTAATAGAACAATTTATAGATATGCTCTTGTCACATCAACTATTGACAAAATTAAAATAAATTATTTTATAAATTGATGGCTTATCTCATGACTAATAAACATAGACTTAAAATAAGTTTCATCATTGAAAAAAATAATTTAATATTTTATATTGTCGAATAAGATAGTTTTTTATATATTTATTTCATGAATGTATATATACATGTGCAAATATATATGTATATTTATCTATATATATTTATATTTATATTTGTATGTATCAAATATAAATGTAATGTCATCTTTTATTTCTTATTTTTGTCAGAGTTGATTTTAAATATCGTTTATATCCGATTTTTTTTGTTTTTTTACTTCAGACCGGATTGATTTAAAAGATTGCTGGTATTTGATTTTTTTAATTAAAAAAACATATATTTACATTTATATCTAAGGGGGCGTTTGGTTCAATGTTATCTTGATGTTATGTTGTGTTATCTAGAGAAGACAATTGTTTGGTTTAATGACATTTACAAATAATCTTCTATTAGATTATAAAATTATTAGTCAAAAGATGACATCTAGATGTTATGACATCTAGATTACATAACATAACATCAAG
>KZ452037.1:3360372-3373315 GCA_002786265.1 Apostasia shenzhenica | reverse complement strand
TATATTTATGTATGCATATATGTGCAATAATTGTGCAAATTTATGTGAATATATGGATTAGACATATTTGTATATGCATATATAAGAGTATTTAATATACATAAGAATAGATGCATTTACTACTTATTTTCTTATTTATTGTTATGATGAGAAACAATCAGATTTTTTATGTGAAAAACCGGCTGAGCGGAAAAAATCATGGCTCCTTTCGAGGAGGCTTCAAAAGTCACTAGGATCAATCTTTTTTAGGTTATAATAAGAGAGATCCGCTTTTCCCCTGGGTACTGCCCGAGGGGGGATCCGCTTTTCCCGTTATAGTGAGATATTTATAGCTTATTCTACTCTGTAGAGTCATTTCAACAGAATGAGCTTCAGCTCCAGTGACAAATCATTAATGTCTGCAAAAAAGGGGGGAGAGGGCATTCCTTGGCTTTTGTTGTACGATGTACAGATGGTACCGTCTGATGGCGGGAGAGCTCATACCTCTTGAAAGCAGTATGGTCACCGATACTTCACCAAACGCCGGTCAGTTCTGGTCCTTGTCGTTCGTATCGGCCGCTTCGGCATGTGTTGCTTGGGGTGATACCTCTCATGTTCGACGCCGAGCACTCGTTCCTGCTGATGCCATGTGAGCTTCTACGTGTGCGGTCTAAAGACAGGGCGTAGGTCCAGATGCAATATTTATAAAATTTATATTTATTTAATTTTTTATGCATTTGCATAAGTACATAATAACGCACATACATGTATAAATGCAATTCATACAAAAAAAGATATACTTATATTTATCATAATTACTTCCTATATTGCGATCCAATTATATAGAAATACAATAATATAATAGAGTAAAGTTTTAAAACTTAATTTGATCCTAATATCAAAATTTTGATATCAATAATTTCAATTTGTTATAAGATTAAATCTTATTATTATATTTAAAATTAACTCAAATTCTTCCCAACACTTTTATCATGCGCTGTCTGTGCTTGAAGGATAATTAATAATTTCAATTCGTTTTAAATTCGAACTAACTTATTTAAATTTGAATTAACTTGAGCCATATCTAATCAACTCAAGAGATTCAAGCACTAAATTTTATTAAAAAATATTTATATTATTGTTAGAACTTTCTCTAACATCCATTATCGAACAGCTGCTCAACAGCAGCTCCTTGCCGAACAGCTGCTCAACAGCAGCTCCTTGCCGAACAGCTACTTAACAATAGCCCATTGTTGAACAGCAGCTCAAAGAGATATCACAAGATCGTACCCTTCGTACTACTGTGTCAACTCAGCATTTAAGACAATATGGGAGCCCACTCCCTAATTGTCCTTTGCAGCAGTAGGTGTCAGATGTGACAGACTAAACCTACAATGTCCCCTCCTCTCCAAGCTATAAATAAGAGGGGATTGCTCTCTCTAAAAATATTCTCTCTCTGGACCCTTCCTTCCTCTCTCTCTCTCTCTCTCTCTCTCTCTCTCTCTCTCTCTCTCTCTCTCTCTCTCTCGGGTTGAGTTGTCCCTCTCTCTCTATCCCTCTTATAGTCATTCGGTCTCAGATAAAACTTTTATTTTTTAGAGATAAAAGTTTGTAAGAGAAGATTCGATTATTGGATTCAAATCGCCTGGACGACGTCGTAGTTTTTCCCTCGGACACTCGGGTTTTCACGTGAAAATTGTCGTCTCATTTCTCTCTGTTGTGATGCATTTTTTGCATCAATAATTATAATTTTAAATTAAGTTAACATAATACATATTCATCATTATCACAATTAACATATATTTATATACTAATCGTAAATAATTACAATAAATAATTAAATATATTATTTTTACTTTAAAAATAGAGATCAAGTTGGTTTAGTTAACTGAACAAAAAAATCAGATTGATTTAAAAATTTAAGAAACTAGACAAAAAACAAATCTATTATGATAAAATTATAATTATTTATTTATTTAATTAATTATTTTTAAAAATATAAAAATTTTAAAATAATGTTGTAAAGTGCTATAAGATTTTACCACTATAAAAATTATAAACATGACAATAAAATAAATATAATAATTTTAGAAAAAAATAATAAATATTTTATATAATTTTATTAATATTATCACAGACATTTTAATTAATTCTATTAGTTTAGTTTTTAAATATAAAAAATTATACTTAAATTATTAATTAAACTGATATATTTTAAATTAAATTAAATTGATCAAATCTTTTATTCTAAGAGATGTCAACATTTTTACCATTTATTATAAAAAAGAATAGCTATTTTTATCTCTGCCTTGTCCTTTTTCTACTGGTTTTATATCAAATGAAATAGGGCTATGTTCAGTCCATTGATCAAAACATGATTAAAATAAGACTAAATTAGTATTATTTTAAAAAATAATAATAATAATAAATAATTTTTTAATATCATTCTACACAAATTTTAATGTAAAAAAATATTATTTTTCTTTACTTATTCAATAATTTAAAATAAAAATATCAATTTTATTTCACATTCTAGACTAAAATATTCGAATAGAGTATTTTAATCTAAAATGTGAAATAAAGTTTATAATTTTATTAAAAATTATTAGTATGTGAAGTAAAATATTATTTTTTATATTAAAAATTGTATAGAATAATTAAAAAAATTATTGATTATTATTGTTTTTTTTTAATTAGTACTATTTTAGTCTTCATTTTGATCCTCGCGTCAAACAGGGCAAAAGTGAAAAATACTGAAACGACTCTATTTTATCAAAAAAGAAAAATCATCGGCTTAAAATATGATTATAACTAAATTTTTATTTGAATTTCACAGGTGTCTGATCTTTTCTATTGTATATCTAAAATACTATTTTACTCTACATAATATCATATAAATTAAACTTTATTAAATTAGGTAAAGCCGATCATTTAGATAATATCATATAAATTTTAAAATTTTAAAAAAAAATTTAGTCTTTAAATTAATGTCATTCTTCATTAATATCATTGTTGATTAATATTTTATTAAAATCATTATAGCAATATTTGCTAAAATGCTACAAAGATTTTATCCCTTTCGCATATGGCTAAATTACTGGTTTATAATTTTCTTTTGAATAAGTATGTTGATATGAAGATGTTGTATATTATTTAAAATTTAAATAATACTAAGGCTTTATTTGGATAAAAGAAAAAAAATTATCTTATAAATTTAATAAAACAAAATTTAGTTTAATATTAAATTATATGTAAAATATTAAATAAAATTAATTTTAATATTCATATTTACGATAGACATAAAATAAAATTAATTTTTACGACTAAAATTTATGATGGGTTAAAGAAGTGTCAATCAAATGAGTTCTCAAAGATAAGGTCTGTTTGTTTGTAAGGTTAAATTTAATAATGTTAAAATTAAATTTAGATAGAGATATTTTTTTGTTAAAAGTTATGAATGATGTGAAATAAAATTAATTATTATGTTAGAATATGTGAGGGATGTGATATAAAGTTAGTCATTATGTTGGGATATGTGAGGGATAAGATATAAGTTAGTTATTATTTTAGTAATATGTGTATGATGTGAAATAAAATTAATTTTTAATATTAAATTTCATATGTGATGTGATATGTCAGATTAAAATTAAATCAAGTTAATTTTTAGCTTCAAAATAAATAGAGTAATAATTAAAAATATTAAAAGCAAATGATCAAGTTCTAAAGTCTAATTTTAAATATTAATAAAATTAATTTAAAATTAGTTTTTAACTCTTTTTCTATCCCTCTCACTTCCATAATTAAAAAAAATTACGTGCTAATAAAAATTTAATAGAATTTATTAAAAAAAAGCCTAAGCATTTACTGACTTCACTGTTGAAGAATTAAATTTATATTTTTTATTATGGTCATACTTTTATGTTATTATTATTTTAAATATAAAAAGTTATATTTAAATATTATGTCACTAAAGTAAATAATTATATTTTATTTAATAGGATGAACAGTAATATCAAATAGTTACCATTAAAATATTCAAAAAAATTAAATTTCCCCATAATGTGTAATTTTTTCTTGATAATATCCTAAGAAGTGACTAATAATCTAAACAAAATGAATAAAGTGAAGGAGTGCATTTAATATATTGTGTGATTAAAAAAGTTCACTTAAATTTATAAATTTTATATAATAATGATTAGTTAGTAATATTATGTGATATTAAATGCTAGATTATAAAGTAGAAATACACTAATATAATTAATATGACAGAAATGAAAATGCTTAAGTGGATGAGCTGATACACGCAAAAGGATAAAAAATGAGTATATCTGTAAAAAAATTAGAGTGACTTCAATTGAAGATAAATTCAAAGAAAATAGATTTAGATAATTTAGATATATTAGTTGTAAATTGATAAATATTTTAGTAAAGAAAATAAATTATTAGATCATGTACATGTAAAAAGAGCAAAAAAAAGAACAAAAAAAAAATTGGCTAGAAATTATAAAAATTGGTCTTATATATTTAGGCTAAATAAAAAATTATTATTTGATATAATATAATAAAAGTAAAAAAATTATGTAGTTGATTATATTTAGTGAGATAAAAGTTTAGTTTGTTATTGTTGTAGTAGTTGCGTTAAAATTAAATTTGTAGATTCTTTTACAGAGGAAATGTGCAGAAATTTGAAATGTAAATAGTTAAATTTTACATGACATAAATTTAAATTTCCCTAACAATATTAAATAGCCGTAAAACTCACGCTCAGCTCCGAACAGCGAGCAGAGGCTGAAGCACAAGCGGAAGCAGAAGCAGAGCAGAGGCAGAATCTACTCAGAGAACAGCGCACTTGCTCCGCCTGCCCTCTCTCTCTCTCTCGCTCTCTATCGCTCTCTATCGCTCTCTATCGCTCTCTATCGCTTGCTTGCTCTCTTACCGTATTTGTTTCAGAGGGTTAGCGAAAAGACGGAAGAGAGACAATGCCGTTGCCATTCGCTGTCGTGACAATCATCCTCATGTGCATCTTCCGACAGCCGTCGGCATCAGCGGCGGCAGGGAGGATGCCGGAGAACCTGGCTCTCCTCGCCATAAAAGCAGCTGTGTCCGACCCTGCGGGATCGCTTTCTGGATGGAAGGACTCGTCGCCCCATTGCGCATGGAATGGCGTCGTCTGCGACGAGCTCGGGAGAGTAGTCTCCCTCGATTTGACCGGTATGAACCTTTTAGGTGTCGTATCCCCCGCCGTCGGAAACCTGCGCGCCCTCATTAACTTCTCCGCTGCCGTGAACTCCCTTTCTGGCCCAATCCCACTGGAACTATCCCGCGCCTCTGACCTCCAGTACCTCAATCTCTCCAACAACATCGTCAATGGCAGTTTCCCCTTCCAGCTATCACGCTTAAAGAACCTTCGTGTCCTCGATTTCTACAACAACAACCTCACAGGTGTCCTCCCAGTGGAAGTCATCCAGCTCCGCAAACTCCGCCACCTCCACCTCGGTGGCAACTTCTTCTCTGGCGTCATTCCGCCGGAGTTTGGCCGATGGGAGTTTCTCGAGTATCTCGCCCTCTCCGGAAACGAACTTGGCGGTCGAATACCGCCAGAGATCGGCAATCTCACTCAGCTTCGGCAGCTCTATGTGGGCTATTTCAATAGCTATGTGGGTGGTATCCCGCCAGAGATAGGCAACCTCTCCAATCTGATCCGGCTGGACATGGCCAATTGCGGTCTATCCGGAGAGATCCCGTCGGAGATCGGCAAACATAAGAACCTCGACACACTTTTCTTACAGGTGAATGGCCTGGGCGGCGAGCTCCCGTCTGAGCTCGGCCTGCTGCAGAGCCTCAAGTCGATGGACCTCTCCAACAACGCATTCACGGGTGAGATCCCGCCGTCGTTCGCCGAGCTCAAGAATCTCACCCTTATGAACCTATTCCGTAACAAGCTCTACGGCACTATCCCGGACTTCATCGCGGATCTGCCGGACCTGGAGGTGCTCCAGCTCTGGGAGAATAACTTCACAGGCAGCATTCCGCGGCGGTTTGGCCGGAGGGGACGGCTCCAGCTCCTCGACCTGTCTTCTAACAAACTGACCGGCGATCTTCCACCGGATCTATGTTTTGCAGGCAGGCTCCAAACGCTGATTGCTCTCAATAATTTTCTCTTTGGTCCGATCCCAGAATCCCTCGGCCGCTGCAAGTCTTTGAGCCGGATTAGAATGGGGGATAACTTCCTCAATGGTTCCATTCCCAACGGACTCTTCAGCCTCCCCAAACTAGTGCAAGTCGAGCTTCAGAACAACCTCCTCTCTGGCCGGTTTCCAGACACTGGCAGATCTCAAATCTCGCCCATTCTCGGCGAGATCAGCCTCTCCAATAACCGTCTCTCTGGCCCTATTCCGCCGTCGATCGGCAATTTCTCTGGTGTTCAGAAGCTTCTACTTAACCAAAACCTTTTCTCAGGTTGTTTCCCCCCGGAGATTGGCCGGCTGCAGCAGCTCTCTAAAATGGATTTTAGCGGCAACAGTTTCTCCGGCCTGATACTTCCGGAGATCTGCAAGTGTAGGCTCCTCACGTTCATAGACCTCAGTCGGAATAATCTGTCCGGCGAGATTCCAGATGAGATCTCTGGAATGCGCATCTTGAACTTTCTCAATATCTCAAGGAACCACCTGATGGGCAGCATTCCTTCGTCAATCTCAACAATGCAGAGTCTCACGGCCGTTGATTTCTCCTACAATAACCTGTCCGGCCTGGTTCCGGGAACAGGCCAGTTCAACTACTTCAATGCCACCTCTTTCCTCGGCAACTCAGGCCTCTGTGGGCCTTACCTTGGCCCCTGCCTCTACGGTATATCGGACAACTCAGGCTCCGGCAACTCCCACGGCCCCTTCTCAGCTTCTTTTAAGCTTATCCTAGTCATCGTCCTCCTACTCTGCTCCATTGCCTTCACCGCTGTTGCGGTAGTCAAAGCCCGTTCAGTAAAGAAAACATGTGAGGCCCGAGCGTGGAAGCTCACCGCCTTCCAGCGCCTGGACTTCACATGGGACGACGTGCTCGATTGCTTAAAGGAGGAGAACATTATCGGCAAAGGCGGTGCTGGAATCGTTTACAAGGGCGTAATGCCCAACGGCGAGCAGGTGGCCGTAAAACGTCTGCCGGCCATGAGCCGGGCGTCACCGCACGACCACGGGTTCTCAGCTGAAATCACGACCCTCGGAAGGATCCGTCACCGGCACATAGTGAGGTTGCTTGGCTTCTGCTCCAACCACGAAACCAATCTTCTTGTCTATGAATACATGCCCAGTGGAAGCCTCGGTGAGGTTCTTCACGGAAAGAAAGGCGGTCATTTACACTGGGATCTCCGGTATAAGATTGCAGTCGAGGCGGCAATGGGGCTCTGCTATCTCCACCACGATTGCTCTCCGCTGATCGTCCACCGTGATGTGAAATCGAACAACATTCTCCTCGATTCGAACTTTGAAGCCCACGTCGCCGACTTTGGCCTTGCTAAGTTCCTTCAAGATTCTGGCGTTTCTGAATGCATGTCCGCCATTGCTGGTTCCTACGGCTATATTGCTCCTGGTATCATACTCTCAACGCCTTAATTTACATCATTTTCTTATTTCTTTTCGTAAATCTTGATTATGGCTCACTATTACTTCATGAGCTTCCTAAAAAAAGGATTTTTTTGTTAGAGTAGGATTTAAATTGTTGAATTCTCAATGGAGTACTTTTGAAATCAGCCATAGACTATTGTTCAGAATTTTATTTAAAAATCTAGATTAGTATTTGAAATTTTAACTTAATTTAAATTAAAATTGAGATCTTATGAGACAAATCCCAAAACAACGTTAGTTTCTGGAAAGGGCAACAGCTTTCATAGATGAGTACGCTTAAATTCAAATCGCATGCTTGAATTCTCTTCTTGTTCAAATTTGTCCGTTAACCGCTTTCCAGAGTACGCTTACACTCTCAAGGTTGATGAGAAGAGCGATGTATATAGCTTTGGCGTGGTGCTGCTTGAGCTTGTCACCGGAAGTAAGCCTGTCGGAGAATTTGGTGACGGAGTTGACATCGTCCAGTGGGTTCGAAGGACTATGGATTCGGACAATGACAGTGTTACCAAAATTCTTGATCCAAGGCTTCCCCAAGTCCCCATCCATGAAGCAATGCACCTCTTCTACGCTGCAATGCTGTGCGCGGCGGAGAAGAGCATTGAACGGCCGACGATGAGAGAAGTCGTCCAGATCCTCACCGACCTGCCGAAGCCTCCTGCTGCTAAACCCGACCAAGAGTCGTCATCCGATGACCAGGCTTTGGTGGAGGCCGAGGCTAAAGGAGCAAAGGATGATCTGCTGAGCATATGAATCATGATGGAGCAGGTAAAAGAATCAGTTCATGCATTGAAAACTCTGACTGAGATGGCTTTCCTCTTGTTTGGCTCTTTTTTTCTGTATAGTGATGATAAGGATTAGATGTTTTTTCTGATAGATCTGTTGTCTCCTATCCCTGTTCTACTTTTCTATTTTCTAAAGTACTGGTGAATGGTGATGGTGAATAGTTATGATAATAATACTGCACTTGGTTAAAGCTGGGCTGCTTTTTGTTCAGTGATTCAGTGGTAGTTTTTTTTTATCATTTTTCTGACTCTGATTGTTACCAATTAATCCTCTTCTGGCTTTTTTTTAGATAATCATGCACCTCTGTAGGAATATTTGTCGCTATTGTTGAATTACTTTATATTATTTATGCCAGCAAATTGTATATGAAAAATTGTAGTCACAAATTTTAAAAGGGTTCTTTTTGTTAAATGTTATTTTAATGTTATATTATTTTTTTTTATGACTGAAATGGTGCACAATTTGTGAAATGTTATTTATAATATTATATTTCAATTCCATCAGCTGATGAAATACTGCAAGCAGATGCATAGAAGTTTTAGTAGCTATCTCAAGATTGTAATTTAACTGATATTTCAAGGTTCTAAGTGTTCTATACTCGAAGCATTTGCGAAGTTACTAAACTTGATTCACATAATTGAAGTAAAATATTGTTTATCGTGCTGCTAAAGTTTCTTAAAGAAGATATCATCTGGTTTGTATTACAATAGAATTGATGCTCATAGACATAATTGTATGTTACTTTTGGGTTGAAGATCAAAGATGTAATTCCATGGAAAAATATTATTCGACTTTGTCGAGAAGACAAAAATGATGGGCATTAATTTATCAAATTCTAGCGTATAATGTACCCATTATGTCCGGATGTGAGCTTCAATGTAGGTTTCACACATGGCACGAGCGACCATGGGAAAGAGTAGGCAGCCAATTGCCTCAAAGGCGTGGACTTGAACTGCAGTCGTTGAAAGGTTAGGATCGAATAACAAGAGTAATGATTGTCCATTCTTAAATATGTCGCGCAAATATCACATAAATCAAAAAAATAATTCAGTCGTACGTGTAATACAATGCAAGTTAATGTAAGAGTCAATATACTGGCCACTAGCATTGTAGATCATTGTCTGGAAGCCTTAAGAAGCGCGTATACTGTACTCGACAAAGGACTGACAGGACTTTAGTAATGATGACTCCCATCACTGTAGAGTCTGTAAGGGGATGATCTCTTTAGAACATTTATTATTCACTTAACTTCTTTATCACTGTCTCCTCTTAGATCCTTCTACAAGGTTTCTTCGGGATGACCAAAAATCCCCTTGGCTTCGTAGTAAAACATTTGCAAAGCCACTTCTAGCAAGTGACGCAATTTTCAGTTTTGACGGCTTTCATGCGAAACTTGATACCCTTTCTTTTCTTTCTTATCGCCCGTTCAATTTGTTTGAGAATTTCATGCATGAACAGTAACCATGCAGTTGCTTCTAATTTGGTGTAAGCTCTTATTTTTATAGAACATAATTTCACTTCTGCAAGAATATTGTTTTTAATAGTTTTATGATTTTAAATTGTTCTAATCATTGTTATGCTCTTTTAATGATTATGTTGATGTTCTTTTTAAAATCTATCTTTTAGCAAACATAAAATGAACACAGAAGTTTTACATTGAAATTTTTTCAAAAAAAAATCACTGATAAAGGAAGAAATTCCGCATTAATTATACGAAAGATATAAGAGGAATGGTGGAATGATAAATGAAGTGAACACCTGATATTGAGCTTTAACAATTTGTTGCGTGATAGTTTTTTATTGTTCAATGTTAGCTATATATTAATTTCACTAGACTTCAACAATCTCCGTTCATTAATTGTCAGTATCATAAATACTTTTTACACATTTTTTGGTTTTAAAAAAGATTGTCTAATATGCAAAACTTTGATTAGATATCATACGATAGTTTTATGAAAGAAAAATAATCTGAAAATTGAAATTTAATACCAGGTGGTGGATAAAAACTCATTCTTTTCTACTAAGTTTTGAGTCTAGAGTCTATTTTCTTTATATATATTATACTATTTACTAAGATGATAATATTTTAAATAACTTGTAGCCTCTACTTCTTCTTTTAATTTGTACACATCTTTGTTTGATATACTAATCTCCTCCTCTTTTCATGATTTTTTCCAAATGTTGGGATTTTCAAGTAAATCTATGTTATTGCATTTATACTTCTCATTATTTATCGTTTTGTTATATACAATTATCATATTGATCTATAAGATTATACACTAATCTACTCCTCTTTTCATAGATGTAAGAAAAATTCTCCAAGTTATATAAATTTTAGGGTAAATTGCAAGTAGGTTCATATTGTTTGACCATATGTGCGAGTAGATTCTATTTTTTTAAAATTGCTCAAATTAGTCAATTAGTTTTAGTTAATGTGCAATTAGATCTAAAATTTAGATTTGATAGTAAAATAATTTATGAAATGATAATTAGATCCATAAAAAAACAAATTAAGTACCCTCAAGAAAATAAAGTTTACAACAAAAAAATTGTTATATATTCTAGTCTAATTTAAGATGCATGTTTTATTAGTGAGTTAGAACAACTTAAATGTTAAATTTGAATTAAATTTAGGTAAATTGCATTCAGGTATATAAACGAGGGATCTTGTTACAAGTGAGTCCCAATTTTAAATGTATAAAATTTTGGAATTGAAAGTTGTTTCGTTTGCCATTAGAAAATAAGATTAAACTCGATCAAAAAAAAAAAAAACTTCCATCATAATCATTATTCATCAACAATTTATTTATATACGTACTTATTTGTAACAACTCAATTTTTCTTTATGATTATACATATATATATATAATATAATATATATATATATACTATTATATATATCTTTTTGTTGCTCGCCATAAAAGATTGTGTATTCTATCACATATAAGTTGTAAATATAAATAGGAGTGAAATAAAATAAAAAATAATATTGCAAATAAATTGGAAATTCAAAACAGGTAAATAACGAATATTTGAGACTTGAACGCACGAGTGCGCTACATACATTAATTCTTGAGCGTAATATACAAATAAATTTACAAAATATTGTAATGTACACTGTTTTATTAAAAATAATATTTTATAAAATTAATTAAGACTTGTGACATAGATGTAGGGTTGGTACTTAAAATTTTGTAAATACTTTCTTGACTCAAAGTTAATTAATTCGACTTTGAGCTCGTAATTAAAAGTAATTGGTTAAATTCATAATCAATTCAATATGTGTAAAAATCTATATATTTTAAAAAATTTTAAAAGTACATTTGACAAGTTTTTTGTATATATTTATGTAAAGAAAAGACAAAAAATACAGTAATATTTAAAATAATTCTATTTATATTTTAAATTTATAATAGATATTTTTTATAAAATATATGATTTATATATAGACTCATGTAAAATAAAATTTGATAATTTTAACGAGCTTAAATCAAACTATAAACTCAAAATAAAAAAATTTTAATTTTTATTTGAGCTACATTGTCTCGTATTCATCTCAGAATTCTAACAAAAAAATTTAAATTATGACTTTTTTCTTTTGAAAATTAAGATATTTTTTTTAGAGAAATTTTGTTATTCTCTTTACCCTAAAGGCCAAGATTTTTTAACTAATCCTTATCCAAAATTTAGATTATTTTTTATTTGTCTTCAACTTTAAATGTATAATTAAAAATATTATTTTTATTAATTAAAAATTTTTTTAGCTATTTATTTTTTAAAAAAGATAAAATTTTTAATGATTTATTAATTATGACAGAAGGTGATGTTTGTAACTACTATATATAAAAAGTATAAAAATGATAAGTATAATCATATAATTTTGGAGATTAAAAAATAAAAAATCATTTTTGAGAGTGGTATATATACATGTTTTTTTTTTAAAAATAGAGTTTGGATTCAATATTGATGGGATAGGGTTGGGCATTGGGAACTTTTGGACTCGTCGGTCAAATTCGGCTTCTCTCTTGAATTTTGGGACATTCGGAAGGCCGCCAGGACGGGACAGGCTTGAAATAGACTCAGTGAGTCTCGCGGTCGGGTGGTCACTCCGAGTCGAGCTGAAAGCCTCAAAGTCTGTGAGTTGACTGGCCATGCTTCTTTTTGTTTGAGTTCTTCGCGGCTGATGATGATGCATCAGAAGCACTACGCCCATCGCATTACGCAAAATGTTCTAATGCGGTGAATTTTATTTATTGGTCCCCCATTTTAAATAATTTTATTTTGTTGTCTAAAAATTAAGATTTTATTAATATTATTAGTCCTCGGTCCTTCCTTTTTAACATCTAAAGAATAATTTATGGCTGAATGTAAATTATTATTAGTGGATAATTACACCCGGATCTCTGAGTTTAACCCTTAATTAACGACGCAGAGTTCAGTATTTCTTAGAATTTATCAACATTGCAGGTCTTGATTTTATAAATTTTATGGGCCTCTTTATTTTTTTTTTTTATTAAAAAATTATATTACCTATTTTTACTGCCATTTCCTCCAGATCCTTCACA
>KZ452037.1:3343896-3354389 GCA_002786265.1 Apostasia shenzhenica | reverse complement strand
GTAAATTGCAAGTAGGTTCATATTGTTTGACCATATGTGCGTTTTTTTTCTATTTTTTTAAAATTGCTCAAATTAGTCAATTAGTTTTAGTTAATGTGCAATTAGATCTAAAATTTAGATTTGATAGTAAAATAATTTATGAAATGATAATTAGATCCATAAAAAAACAAATTAAGTACCCTCAAGAAAATAAAGTTTACAACAAAAAAATTGTTATATATTCTAGTCTAATTTAAGATGCATGTTTTATTAGTGAGTTAGAACAACTTAAATGTTAAATTTGAATTAAATTTAGGTAAATTGCATTCAGGTATATAAACGAGGGATCTTGTTACAAGTGAGTCCCAATTTTAAATGTATAAAATTTTGGAATTGAAAGTTGTTTCGTTTGCCATTAGAAAATAAGATTAAACTCGATCAAAAAAAAAAAAAACTTCCATCATAATCATTATTCACTCAAACAAATTAATTATATAGTTATTATTTGTACATCAATTTTTATGATATATACATATATATATATATATATATATATATATATTTTTATATTTTTTTTCTTTTGTTGCTCGCCATAAAGATTGTGTATTCTATCACATATAAGTTGTAAATATAAATAGGAGTAAAAATAAAATAAAAAATAATATGCAAATAAATTGGAAATTCAAAACAGGTAAATAACGAATATTTGAGACTTGAACGCACGAGTGCGACAATACTATTAATTCTTGAGTGTAATATAGAAATAAATTTACAAAATATTGTAATGTACACTGTTTTATTAAAATAATATTTTATAAAAATAATTAAGACTTGTGACATAGATGTAGGGTTGGTACTTAAAATTTTGTAAATACTTTCTTGACTCAAAGTTAATTAATTCGACTTTCTTTGAGCTCGTAATTAAAAGTAATCGGTTAAATTCATAATCAATTCAATATGTGTATAAATGTATATATTTTAAAAAATTTTAAAATACATTTGACAAGTTTTTGTATATATTATGTTAAAGAAATGACAATAAAAAATACATGTAATATTTAAAAATAATTCTATTATATTTTAAATTTATAATAGATATTTTTATAAAAAATATTATTTATATATAGACTCAATGTAAAATAAAATTGAATAAATTTTAACAAGCTTAAATCAAACTTAACTCAAAATAAAAAAAAATTTAATTTTTATTTGAGCTGCATTGTCTCGTAATCCACTCAAAACCACTGTAAAAATAAAATAAAATTATGATTTTTTTTTTGAAATTTAGATTTTTTTGAGGAAATTTATGTATGTAATCTCTTACCCGGCCCTGTTTGGCGCGAGGTCTAAATCAGGACCAAAGTGATACTAATTTTAAAAATTACAATAATAATAATAAATAAATAATTTTAATCATTCTACACAAATTCTAATATAAAAAAAATATTATTTTACTTCACATACTCAATACTTTTCAATAAAAAAATTAATTTTATTTGACATCTTAGTCCAAAATACTCGATACGAATATTTTGGTCTCGGATGTGAAATAAAGTATATATTTTTATTAAAAATTATTGAGTATGTGAAGTAAAATAATATTTTTTATATTAGAATTTTTGTAGAATGAGTAAAAAATTTTATTTATTATTATTATTGTAATTTTTAAAATTAGTATCACTTTGGTCCTGATTTGGTCCTCACGCCAAACAGGGCTTTAAATGTTACAAACATCAACTTCTCATAATAATAAATTATTAAAATTTTATCTCTTAAAAAAATAAATGGCTAATTTTTTTTTTTAATTTAATAAAAAAAATAATATTTTTAATTATGTATTTAAAGTATAAGATAAATAAAAATATCTAATTTTAAAAGTATAAAGTGATAAGTATAAATATATAATTTTGGAAATTAAAAAAGTAAAAAGATCAATTTTGAGAGTGGTATATATAATTTTTTTTTTAAAATTAGATTTTTGGATTACAATATTATGAGGATAGGGTTGGGAGTTGGGGAATTTGGCTCGTCGGGTCAAATTGGCTTCTGAATTGGGACATTCGGAAGGCCGTCAGGCCCGGGAAGTTGTGAATAGACTCAGTGGGTTGCGGTCGGGTGTCATCCCGAGTCAGCCCGAGTCAGCCCGAGTCAGCCCGAGTCAGCCCGAGTCAGCTGGAAAGCCCTCAAAATCTGTGACGTGACTCTCCATGCTCTTTTGTTGAGTTCTTCACGGCTGATGATGATGCATCAGAAACAACTACAGCCATGCATGTAACGCCAAAATGTTCTCAATGCAGTGAATTATTTATTTATAGGTCCCCCATTTTAAATAATTTTATTTAGTTGTCTAAAATTAAGATTTTATTTAATATTATTAGTCCTCGGTCTTCCTTTTAACCATCTAAAGGAATAAATTTTGGCTGAAGGTAAATTATTATTAGGGATAATTACACCCGGATCTCTGAGTTTAATCCTTAATAACGCACAAGTTCATATTTTTAGAATTATAACATTGAGGTCCTGAATTTTAATAAATTATCAAATGAATCTTTTTTTTTAATTTTTTTATTATTAAAAAATTATAAAATTACTATTTTACTCCATCTGTCCTCCAGATCCTCACACACACGCGCGGTCGCCAGCAACTCGAGCGGCCGCACGATCGCGCGAGGCTACGCAAACGCGCGGCGGCCGCCCAGTGGGTCACGCACGCCGCGCGGTCGCCGGAGGGTCCAGCAGCCACGCGATCTCGCATGGGCGGTGATCGGAAGGGGAGAGAGCCTTTCTCTCTCCTCCCGATTGCTGCGCACGCACACGACTGCCAGTGGGTTGCGCATGCCAGCGTCGGGAGGAAAGAGAGAGAGGGAGGGATAAAATGATAATTTTAAAAATTTTAATAATAAAAAAATAAAAAAATCCAATTTGATAATTTATTAAAACTCAGAGACCTCGATATTATAATTTTAAAAATGTGAATCTGTACTTTATTAAGCGTTCAACTCAAAGACCGAAATGTAATTATCCCTTATTATTATATATATTATAAATCAATTCGTTCTTAACATTAAAAAAAGTGATTTAATTATGTCAACTCTAAAATTAAGCTTACTTATTTTATCTTTAAAATTAGTTATTTATAATTACCGCTTCATATTTTTATTACATAATTACAAGCATCATTCTCCCAACAAATTAGGTGAGATTTAGTCATTCATTTTGTTAAAAAAAAATAAAAATCTAATTATTTATCATTATAAGGATGCTTATAATTGTATATTTAAAATATGAAGTGATAAATATAAATATTTAATTTTGAGAGTGAAATAATTAAGTAAAACATTGAATTTTAAGAGTGGCATATATAAATATTTTTCTTTAAAAAAATCTACTCATGTCATCTAATTATACATGTCAATTTTGTTTGAAATTCATAGCTAGACGCTCTCGAATTTTGCTTACATTTTATACAATTTTGAATCAATTTATGTCATCTAGGACAGGCAATTCGTGCACCCAATTTAAAATAAAATTAATTCAACTCATAATATATAGCACCCATGGCTGAAGAGAGTTGGGAGTGATCGCCAGGTGATATTCTGAGAGAAAGGAATCACTGAGACAAAGTGTGGCTCTTGGCGGGCTTCTACGCTGAATAATAAGTAGTGAGAGGGGCACATGAATGAATTAGGAGGGAGATCCTGGACTGTATAAGTAGGTAACATGATCCTAAATGGTAAAGATACTTTTTGAGGCAAATCCATGAGATTAATAATAAAAAACTCTATAGTTAAGCATGCTTGAGCTGGAATAGCATTAGGACGAGTGACCTACTGGGAAGTACTGAAGTCGTGCAATTTTTTTAAAGTTAAAAAAAACAATACCTCTATATTAGGATCACAGAATGTTACATAATATGCTTAATGTATAAATAAATATATACCATATTTTTTAAAAGCTTACACGAAAAAAGAGCTAACTTTCTTCTTAATGATTAGAGCTGAAATCCGCATTGGGAGTTATACAAATATAAGTATACTGGTAATATTAATCTATACATTAAAAAGTTGTAAATATATATAATACATGAACTTTATGTGTTATATCTGGATCTACACTAATACATCTGAGGCTTGCACGTGAAGGTCCGCATAAAATGCGCATGTGAAAAGTTAGGCGAACTCATGCTTAGTGCGCGATAGACACATGATGAAAGGCCCACGTCAAAGAACCCATGCCAAACTCCCCTACTTGAACTATCTGAACTCTGTTAGTACGAAGTGACAAACTCCATACTGTTTTAAAGAGGTATAACTGATCACACAACCCTTATAAAGAAGGTCACCTGACTTTCAAAGTATTGCCGCCATACTGCCCATATCAGGAATGAAGATCACTCTTTTGATATCACAGCTATTAGCAAATCTTATACTATAAAAAACTTGTTGATTGAAGAATAAAGATCTTTGTTTTAACCGAATTCTCCAATGCAATTAGAAAACCTTTTTATCCTCTCTAGTGAAAATTTTCAAGTCGTCGTGGCTTAGGCGCCGTAGTTTTTCAGCTCAGGCGATTTCTACGCAAATTTTTTTTCAACAATTCATTTCATTTTTTTTTTGTCGACATTATGTATTTTTTATCTTGTAATATATATAAGAGTATAACATGTATTTAAATAATAATAAGCAAGCTCATTATAACTCAATAATTAAAACAACATTAAATTAGTTTTAATCGATTTAAATTAAATTTTTCTTGAAAGTAATAAACACCTTAAAATTTAAATATTATTTTGATAGCTTACACGTTATTGGTGTATCACTTTGCGAACCTTAAGGCCGTGTTTGGCTCGAGATCCAAATCAAGACCAAAATGATACTAATTTTAAAAACAACAATAATAATAATAAATAATTTTTTTAATCATCTATACAAATTTAACTATAAAAAATATTATTTTATTTCACATATTTAATAATTTACAATAAAAATATATATTTTATTTTACATCTTAAATCAAAATATTCGAATTGAGTATTTTGTTTTAGAATGTAAAATAAAGTTAAATTTTTTATTAAAAATTACTGAGTATGTGAAATAAAATAATATTTTTTATATTAAAATTTGTGTAGAATGATTTAAAAAAATTATTTATTATTATTATTATTATTATTTTTTAATTAGTACTATTTTGGTCCTGATTTAGACTTCGGGCCAAACAGGACTTAAAATTATATCTTATATTATTTATTTATTATTATTTTCAACTTTACTTTCTGAGGCTCTGAGCATAACATCTAAAAAAGTATTATATAAATAGTAGGTAAAATTTGAACGATATGTCATAATAGAGTAAGGCTGTATATATTTAATAAATGATTTTAAATTTAAATTATATTATACTCATATCACAAAATGCTACACATTTATAAAATCGATATACAAATCAAGATTTTAAGACTAGACTGAAATAATCAAATTTCAGTAACTTCGGATAGATTTTGGCGGAAACCGATCGAAATTGATCCGAAAATTCCGATAGTTTTGATCGAATTTTAATTCAAATTGTTAAAATTTAACCGAAATTTGATTGAAATTTCTGAAACTCATATTGAATTAATATTGAATAATTATTAATAATAATTAAATTTTAAATTTATAAATTTTAAATATTTTTTAAAAAAGTTAGAATTATTGATATTGAAATTATTAAGACTGTTAAAATTATTAAAATTGATAATTTTATCTTATAGTTGAAATCGGAATTAAAAAAGGAGTGTTAAAACTTTGAAACAATTTTTAAAAAAAAAAAAAAACTTTGAATTTTTAAGTAGCTTATCTTTATTTTTCTAAATTTTAATTAAATTTGGTGTTATAACGTGACTGGACTACAGATAGCCTACCGGTGCCAGGCTACCAGCTCTCCTCTGCTTGCGTGCCTTGCGTGCCTTGCGTGCTTTTATGGGCCGGCACGCATTCATCGCCGTTGTCGTCGCATTGCCTGTCGTTTGGCCGGCCCTCTTATGTTGCTCCGCAGGAACACGGCGACCGAGACCTTTCAAGAAAATTTGTCGCTTTGCGCCCAACGCTATTGCTCAAATCAACGCTTTTAATATCATAGAATTAAAATAAAATGCTCATCAATGCTCACCGTTGATCGTTCAGCGCACTCGCTGGAACAGGATAAGAGAAGGAGGTCTTATAATAAGGTCTCGCCAGGGGATTGGTATAGCGGTCAGCTTCCCTCACACTGCCGTGGTCCCACGGACCTCGCGATTTGCTCACGTGCTCACGTTCCCCGATGAAGCCATCGTCCGCTGCAGAACGGCGATCATCGCCTGCAGGAAAACGGACGGCCTTGATCAAAAAAAGCAGTCCTGGTGGTCTCTTTCACGTGGTGGACCGTTCATGTCACGTGATATTTAAGTCAAAAACGGGTCAACCTGAAGCCTTTGCATTAAATAAATTACAATAATAACAAGTTATATTTCCCAAGAGAAGAATACAAAGAGCGATATTATGAGCTAGATAATTCGCTATCTTATTTGCACCACTCGATACAAAATTAATATGATTTGATGAACAAGTATACTAAGGCAAAGGAGGGTATCTTCTAAATCATCCACCACTTTAATATTTTTTAATCTGTAGAATGGTTTCTTGTGAGTCTCTTTCTAACCACACTCCTTGATAGCTTCTAATCCATATTTTAGCTGCTCTGAGTCCCATTTGAATTTCCTTTTTCTCTGTCAGGATGATCGCATATGTTATAATTCGTTTGCCTCTTGCTTCAATCAATTTCTAATTATATAAACTGCCCCTGCATTGCACCTGATTTAAGGGATCCATCTATATTAACCTTAATCCATCCAGCAAGGGAAGCATCCATTTTCCTTCGCTTTAATTACTTGGCTCCAGAGGGGTAGATGGACACCAATAGCTGCTACCGTGGTTAAAGTCTTCTTGTGTTATGCTTAGGATAGTGGCTGCAATTACCTCAATGCTTGAGATTAGTTGGTTATGAACTTTAGCATTTCTTACTCTCCATAAATAGTAAAACCATTTATAAGCAAAGTTATTGATCCTTCTTCTTGGTTCTAACTACTTTAGCCATCAACTCTATTTTGGCTTGCAATGTGTGGTAGTGTGGCGACACATTACATCTTTCGCTGATCACATTTTTGACAGCTCTATAAATCTTGCATTCCTCAGTTATGTGATACAATGTCCCATCTTCTTGGCATCCCCAAGGACATTCCATAGTTGACGATAATCCCCTCCTGTATAACCAAGATTTGGTTGGTATAGCATCTTTAGTAAATCTCTAAATGAATGCTTGAATCCTCGGCTGTGTTTGGATCTTCTAGCTCTAGGCTCCACTCAAAATATAATCAACTTCGTTTAAAATATTCTTATATAACTTACATGGGAATCCTTGTAGTTCCAATTTTTGCGTAGGTTAGACAGTCATTTATATAGGCCTGAGGTCTTCTCAATGCCAGCATTCTCACTTTTAGCTCCTCACCAAACTATACTTGAGCCCTTTTCCTCATTCCACCCATCTGTTATTATTAACCCCTCCATGAGGCTCATTGATAAGACTTCTCTCATTGAACAGTAGAGAGAACCAGAGGTCTTTATGTAATAAGACTAATCTCCCATTGTTTACTTGCCATATTAGGTTTGTTGCACTACTTCTCCTCCTTTGCATATTAATTTTCAGATCCATGAGTCTCCATGCTTGACTTAAAATATTTGGGATCTTTATATCCCCATATTTTGCTTGGAAGCTTTTTCTCCAAACACATTCATCTGTGTTTAAGGTATTTTATTGCATGTTTAACCACAAGAAATATTATTTTGATAATATATATATACACGTATAAATAATTATTTTCATAAAAATATACCATGAGAAGAAAGAAAATGTTCATCCCACATGATTTTTTCTCGATCATTTCTTCATTTTTTTAAACTTATTTATAGGTTACGGCCAATCGTCTAACAATATCAACACCTATAAAATATACATCAAGCTTAGCAATATTTTTATTTCAGACGCATTAAATATTACTACTAGCTGCTACTCAGGAGGTACTGAAGGCCTTGACCTCATGCAGGAAAGCATCAGCGTGTTCCTTGAGAACGAGATTGCCGAAGAGACGAACTCCATCCCTGGGCGGCGGGGGCTTCAGCAAATTGCACAGTGAGAAGCAGCTGAAGTCTCTCAGAGGCACAACGCTCCTCGGCTTCCCCCATCCAAAGTCAACCTCAGAGAATCCCAGGCCCCTCCAATCCGTAACGTACACCGCTCCGTACTCCACCGGAAGTTTCCCCGGATCCTCCTCGCCGTCGCCATTGATGAACCTCCAGACCTTCGCCTCCACGCCCGCCTTCGCTTCTCCGATCAACTCCACTATCTCCGTGATCGGCGCCTCAGCCACCTGTCAAAATATAAGAATTCAGTGCTCACAAGTATACATACATACATACATAAATACATATTTATGTGTGCGTGTTTTAAAATTCTGTGATTAGAAGTATTTACTTAGCACGACTTAGTATATGTTCTAAATATGAAAAAAAAAACAGGATTTATTTCTAATCTCTCCACACTCTTTTGAGGTTTCATAAAGCAAATTTAAGTATATATTTTAAATTTTATAGTGCAAGAGCTCACTTTGTTGGGAATACAATCTTGCTAGACTGTCAATACAAGTCCTACGAGAAATTTCACACAATCGTAGTGAAAATCTAATAAAAAATGAGAAATTTAAGAGAAAATTCAATACGAAAGAAGAAAATATAATAAAAAAGAAGTGGATACACAAGATTTAATGCATCAAAATTAAACTCTAATTTTGAGAAAAAATTACAATCAGACTAAGAGAATATGACAATTTTTCGAAAGATTTCGCAGAGAGTATAATGATTTCATAATGTCCTCATGACCCTCTCAAATCTTTGAATAGCTCACAATGATCAAAATTTTAATAAGTGTTAAACTTACATATGTGATAGGTATTCATAAATAACATCCGAAGAAAATTAACTTGGACTCAAAATATACCCTCAGATCCCGTTGATTCGCCCATTAATGGATCGTCGGTTGAGAGACTGGATGACTCAACACTATATCTTTGTCTTTCGATTCCTATTACCTATTCTTCTGTTCCCGGTCTTGTCCAATTCACTGTATTATGCTCTTCAAAATTTGATGATCCGAGAAATAAAAAGATAAAAAAATATGACTTCTCTCTAATTAATCTATGTTATGCTCATCTTTGATGTTCTTTATAAATTAAGCAAACCTTAAAATTATGTAAATTGTTTCTGGGTCCCTGTCATAAAAGCATAGAGGGATCTAATTAATATTTTTAAACATTACAATCACAGCTAGACCCAGTTACATACAATGAGAACCTAAGGGACCCAGCTTTTGTTTTGCTATAGTTCACAATGTCAAACAAATAAAAACGTGTTAGATTATAATTTTGAATTAATAGCAGTTAAATCTTTCTAATTTAGACTTATATTTAATTAAGTTTCTCTAATTCTAGTTTCTAAATAAGTCAAGTAGATTCTCTAGTTTGAAGTAAAATATAAATAAGTCCTTCGATATTAATTAAAGTACTAAATAGAAGATATTTTTTCTAATTAATAGGTCACCTTAGACTTTATCTTCATCTAATTAAATATTATTATAGCTTTAAAATTATTCAAATTTGTCTGTTAATCAGAAAAAAATATTTTTTCTTTGAATTTTTTTATTAAGGTTAAAAAATCAATTTCTATATTATCTCAAACTAAGGACCCATTTAATTAATTTTAAAATTAGATGAACCTAAATGCACACAAGCCTAAACTAGAGGGACCTAGTTACTATTAACCTTATTATATTTAACACTAAAGTTATAGCCTATATATTAAGAATTAATAGCAACTATGTTTTTCTAGTTTAAATTTACGTATATTCAGGTCACTTTAATTTCTAAATTAACGAAGTTAGTTCTCTAATTTGAGATAATATGTAGATAGGTCTTTTGATATTAATAAAAAAATATTTTTTCTAACTAATTTAAAGATTAAATTAATATTTTAGATTATGATAAAGTCCAAAATGGTCTATTAATTAGAGAAAATATACTTTATTAAGTACTTTAATTAATACCAAATGATTTTATTTACACTTTACTTTAAACTAAAGGATGATTAATTTAAAAACTAGAGTGACTTAGTTATACATAGTTCCAAACTAGAGGTACCTAATTGCTATTAACCAATATATTTAACTTAAGCTTTTTTAGGACTTGGGTGTGTTTGTTTGTAAGGTTAAATTTAAGAAGGTTAAAATTAAATTTGGATAGAGATATTTTTTTTTTGAAAGTTGTGAATGATGTGAAATAAAGTTAGTTATTATGTTGGGATATGTAAGAGATGTGATATAAAGTTAGTTATTATATTGGAATATGTGAGTGATGTGATATAAGTTAATTATTATTTTAGTAATATGTGTAG
>KZ452037.1:3311863-3343886 GCA_002786265.1 Apostasia shenzhenica | reverse complement strand
GGCGGACAGGTGGAGTCAAATTTTATTAATTTACCAAGTTAAAGCTTAGTTAAATTATTTTGGTTAAGCTTAGGTACCTCTAGTTTGGAATATGTTAACTAAGTTCCTCATAGTTTTTAATTATCATTCTTTAGTTTAAAGTAATAGTGTAATAGAAATCATTTGGTATTGAATAAGTTACTTAATAGAGTATTATTTTAATCTAATTATTAGACATTTTGGACTTTATCATAAATTAAAATATTAATTTAATCTTGAATTAGTTTTAGAAAAATAAATATTCTTTTTATTAATATCAAAAGGAGCGGTGAATCTAAATATTTAGTAAGTTAGAAGAACCTAACTTCGTTATGTAGATAATTAAAGTGAACTGAAATATACGTAATTTAAACTAGAAAAACATAAGTTATGCTCTTCTATTCTTAATAATATAGGGCTATAGACATTTAGCTGTTCTAAATATTATAAGGTTAATAGTAACTAGTCCCTCTAAGTTAGGGCTTGGTGTGCATTAGGTTATCATCTAATTTTAAATAATTAAAATTGGGTCTTAGGTTTGGATATATACAAAATTGATTTTTCGCTTAACAAAAAATTTCATTAAAAAGGACAATTTGTTCTATTTTAAAGCTTATAATAAATATTTAATTAGATGAAGATAAAGTCTAAGGTGAACTATTAATCTAGAAAAAAATATTTACATAAGGTTTAGTGCTTTAAGTTAATTATGAGGACTTATTTTTATAGGGGGTTTTTTTCAAACTAAGAGAAATGATATAATTACTTATTTAGAAATTAAGACATTGAAACTTATTAATATGAAGTCTAATTAGAAGATTTAACCTGCTATTGATAAATTATAATCTAACACGGTGTTTTTTAATATTTTTTTGACATTGTGAACTAAAACGCAAACAAAAGCTGGGGTCCTTGAGGTTCATTGTATCAACGGGGTCTAGCTGTGATTCTAATGTTTAAAATATTTAATTAGATTCTCTAATGCAACTTTTTGTCAACATCAGGAGGACCCGAACAATTTTACATAATTTTAGGAGTCAATATTTTGCTTAATTTATAAGACATAAAGATTGAGCATAAATAGATTGAATTAGGAGAAGAACATTTTTTTTTTATCTTTTTTATTTTCGATCTATTTTGAGGAGCATAATAAGGGATTGGAAACAAGTGACCGGGACAGAGAGATAGGTAATATGGAATGAAAAGACAAGATATAGTGTTGAGTCATCCAGTCTCTCAGACGACATTAATGGGGAATTCAACGGGATCTTGGGGTTATTTTGAGTCCAAGTTAATTTTCTTCGGTGTTATTTTATGATCCTATCAATAATGTAAGTTTAACTCTTATAAAATTTTGATCATTGTTGAGCTATTCAAAGATTTTATGAGAGGGTATGAGGAACAGTTATGAATCATTAGTAACTCTCTGCGAAATTTGTCGAAAAAATTGTCATATTCTTTAGTCCTGGATTGTAATTGTTTTCTCAAATTAAGAGTTTAATTTTTGATGCATTTAATCTTTGTGTAGTCATTTTTTTTTATTGATTTGTTTTCTTCTTTCGATATTGAATTTTCTTCTTAAATTTATCATTTTTTTATAGATTTTTCACTACGATTGTTGGTAAATTTTCAAGTAGGGACTTTGTATTTGCCAATCTAGAAAGATGTATTCCAAAAAGTGACTCTTGCATATAGAATTTAAAATTATTATAAATTTGCTTTATTATGAAACCATTTCAAAAGAAGTGGTGGAGAGATTGAAATAAATTCTTTTTTTTTTTCATTTTAGAACATATACTAAGTGTGGCTAAGTAAATACTTCTTACTCACAGATTTTAAAACACACACAACTAAATATGTATGTAGTATGTTATAGTCGTTGTGAGCACTGAATTTTTTATTTGTGGAAGGTGCTGGGCGCCGATTCACGGAGATAGTGGATGTTGATCGGAGAAGAGAAGGCCGGGGCGTGGAGGCCGAAGGTTGGGGTTCATCAATGGGCGACGGGGCGAGGAGAATCGGGGAATTCCGGTGGAGTAGGGGCAGGTGACGTTACGGATTAGAGGAGGGGCCTTGGGATTCTCTCATGAGGTGATTTGGATAGGGGCGAGCCGAGGAGCGTGTGCTGAGAGGATTCAGCTGCCTTCTCACTGTTGCAATCTGCTGAAGCCCGGCCCAGGGATGGAGTTCGTCTCTTCGGCAATCTGTTCTCAAGGAACGCTGATGCTTTCTGCATAGGGTAAGGCCTTTCGTCTTCTGAAGTAGGCAGCTGTAGTAATATTTAATGCGTCTGAATAAAATATTTGGCTAAGCTTGATGTATATATTTATAGGTGTTGAGTATTGTTGCGATTTGGCCGTAATATAATAAATTTAAAAAAAGAAAATGATGAGAAAAATCATGTGGGTGGAACATTTTTTTTCTCTCATGGTATAGATTTTTTTTATGAATAATTATTTATACGTTGGTATATATATTTATCAAAATATATTATTGTGGTTACACATGCAACAAAATCTACAGATGGATGTGTTGGAGAAAAAGCTTCCCAAGCAAAATATGGGGATATTAGTCAAAATTTTGAAAGTAAGCATGGAGACTCATGATTTGAAATTAATATGCAAAGGAGCGAGAAGTAGTGCAAACAAAACCTAATTATGTGAAAGTAAACAATGGAGATTAATGATCACTTTAAAAGACTTTGGGTTTCTCTAATAGTTCAATGGAGTAAGTTTATAATGACTATGAGGGGGTTAATAATATACAGATGGGTGAATGAGGAAAGGGTCAAAGTATAAGTTTGGTGAGGGAGTAAAAGTTGAATTGCTGGCATTGGAGAAGGACCTCGCCTATAATAAATGATCTTAGACCTAGTCAAAATTGGATACAAATGGATCCATGTGTTATATAAGATATTTATGTAAAACGAATTGGATTTATTTTGAGTGTAGTAGAGCTAGAAGATTCCAACACAGCCGAGATTCAAGCATTCATTTAGAGTTTATAAAGTGTTATAAACAAAAAAACTTTGGTTTACAGAGGGATTACATCGTCACTAGTCGGAATGTCTTGCGGTGCCGAAACCCGCATATGGTAGATGCAGTTCCCGTAGTATCCTTCGCCGCCGGCCGGCAGCTCCTTTAAGATTAGCCGTCGAATGTCGGCGACGAAAACGAGGTGGTGCTGCAGGCGACTCTCGCCGATGCCGCCGATGGCTCTTGCCCGGCACCGCCATAGGACGGCCGCTGCGACCTGGAAGGTGGTGCACTCTCGACCGTTTTCCGTCATGCACTGCTGTTTAATTTGGTTGACGGTGCTCTGAGGGATATCGATCGCGACGTCATCCTCCAAGCCCGGCAGGGGTTTAAGCGATGAGACGAGCTTTCGTGGGTAGTTTTGTTTGCCGTCGAGCGATTCGCGGTGCCAGATTGGCTCCACGGCCGGAACCGGCAGGCCTCGAGCCATGTCGGCCACCGCCCGCGTGAACTGGCCGGCGCCGACGCCGTCGAACAGGATGTGGTTGAAGCTGATGCCCACTGAGACGCCACCGCATCTGAACCGCGTGATCTGCCATCAGCAGAAAAGAAGCATTTAATTTGTTGTCTAAATACTCCATAATTATGAATTTATGTAAATTTCAGATAGCAGATAACTGGTTAAAATTTTAAAATATTATGACCAAAAAAATATTTTTAGCCTCCAACTTTAAAAAAATAAAATAAAATAAAATTTTAGTTTTTATTTTTAATACAAAAAATTTGATATAAAAAAATTCACTTGATATCATATTCTATGTAATTTTCAATACATTAATCAATTTTATTTCATATTTTATAAAATTCATAATTTTAACTAATTTTACTTCCCATTGTATACATATCTCGAAAAAATTATAATTTTTTTTATAAAAAATTAACTTGGAGGTCATTTTTGTTAAGGTCAAAATAGCCTCCCAAGTTTAACACAAATTTTGTTTTGGCAATTTGTACTAATTAAAAAAAAGGTGCAATTCGCCAAATCTAAAATATAATTTAAAATTTTAGAGTGCAGATTGTCCAAAAGCCCTAAATTTTATAGTGGATTTTGCATTTAGGGGATATTTTTAATATTGATATTATATTATCTTATAATTAGATTAAGAGAGCATTTGATTCAATGTTATCTTAATATTATATTGTGTAATGTAGATACCATCTTTTGAGTAATTAATAATTCTATAATTTTATAAAAAATTATATATATATATATATATATTATTAAACTAAACAAATATTTTTTTATAAATAATTATATAATACTAAGAAAATATTGAACTAAATGTCTCATAAATCAATAAAATGTATGGATTTCATTAATATTAAAGTGGTAATTGGTTCAATATTATTTTGATGTTATGTATATTATATAGATGTTGTGGCATTTAGATGTTATTTTTTTATTGTTAATTTTATAAAGATGTTATTAAATTAATATTTTTTTTAAAATAATATAACATGATATTATGATCCTCATTTTGTATAATATTTTTTTTTTGATAGTATTCATTTTGTATAATTTTACTGATAATATTCGAAAGAAAACTTATATTTTTCCCCATCCTGCAGGAGCCGGAGCACCTGCATCATAAACGTGTTGGTGACGCGCTCCTCTTCCCGAAAGGACGACTCGGGGAGGAGCTGCTCCTTCGAGATTAACAGAGGAGGCTCCAAGTAGTTCGCATCTTTCAGGCTGCATCCCGCCGCCGCCTCCACAAACCAGACGCCGCCGGCGCCGCCGGAAGAGCATGTCACCACGAGCTCGCCGTCGGCGGCAGACGGAAAGATACGACCTGCGACAGGATAGTAGGGAACGAGCGCCCTGGTCATCCCTGTTCTTATGAGCTCTGCAGGGTCTTCGGGGGGCTCGCCGGCAACGGCCTCGTATACGAGGATCAGGTCGGTGAAGTGGCTGGATGTTGAAGAACGGTCCAAGAAGGAGAGCTGAAGCTCCCCGTCCAGAGTCGCCGACGAGGCTCCGATGAGAGTTGGAGCTAGCTTCCTCACCGGGATGTTCATGGCGGCGAGGAGCCGAGGATGGTCCTCTCTGTCTCCCACTCTTTTTTTTTTTTTAAATTCCTGTTGAGTTGGCTGAGTTTAAATAACGAGATAAGGATAATTATATGTGTGTCACTGCAGTTAAGCAATATTTTCAAACTAGTCCAAAGATTATTACTTGAATTATATAAAATATGAAATAAAATTATTTTTTTATTTTAAAATATATTTATATGTGATGTGATATATTAACAATGTTAATTTTAATATAACTAAATTAACAAAATGAACAGCTCTATAGTGATCAGTTCAACAAGATCAACATGTTAATATTTGTGAACCATTTATAAGAAATTCATGAACATACCTGACTAAAAAGTTTTATATGAATCTCTTTTAGACCCCAAGTAATAACTTATTTAAAGTTTATTTAGATATTTTAATATATATTATTTATTAATCTAAATAACTTCATAAATGATTAATTAGCATGACGATAAGCTTATTCATGAACACGTTAATATATTTTGATAAGAGTTTGTTTCTAATTTTTGTGTTCATAACCTCAAATATGAGTTCATTCACAAACCAAACGTAAATTAAGCTTAAACATGTCTTTAATTATATTCACGAACTAAGCTTTAGTATCAAAATAAATTTGATCTCAATATTAATAAATGACATGAATTTAAAGTCCACTACTCTGTTCAGCTTGATTCACTTACAGGCTTAACATCATTACCTTATAATCACGTAATTTTTAAAAATAATGTCACCTAATGCCGAATAGTTTATTGTTAGCATGTAAAATAAATAAACTCTGTTTTGATATTGCATGACATCAGGATCAGGGAAAAAAAACCATATAATATGATTTGAAAAATGTACTCATGTGGAAGAATTATATAATCTCAGGAAGCCAAATTTAATTCACCCAAGGGCAGAATTCACGACACTATTTTGGCCGGAAACTTCTGCGCATACAACGGAAGCAAAAATGTTGCCGATCCAGTTATTGGCAATTAATTAATTTATTTATTCTAATTTTTTAAAAAAATTATAATCGATTAATTTATTAATTAAATTATAAGAGATATATAATATTAATTTAATATTAAAAAAAATTGTAGAGGTATTATTCACATTATTTTAGTATTATTCCAACCCAAGCACGTTTACTTCTATCATTTGAGATCATGTTATCTACTTATACAGCTCAGGATCTCCCTTCCTTTTTGATGTGGGACAATTCATTCATGTTCCCTTCTCACCACTCATTATGTGACCTAAAAGCTTGTTAGGAGTCGCACTTTATCTTAGTGAATCCTTCTTTTTAGGACATCACCCGACGATCACTTCCCGCCTTCTTCGGCCATGGGAGTCACAGACCGAATAATGAGTGGTGAGATGGACACATGAATGAATCATCCCACATCGAAAAAAAGGAGATTCTGAGCTGTATAAATAGATAACGTAATCTCAAATAGTAGAGGTGCCTTTTGGGGCAAAAACGTGAGGCTAATGCTTGGGCTGGAGTAGTACTGAAATGAGTGACTTCCTAAAAAGTGTTTGAGTCACGCAATTTTTCTAAAATTAAAGTGAACAATGCATCTATATTGAGATTACGATATATTACAATAATTTAACGTAAAATGAAGATTCAAGTTTTTAGTACTCTTTAGTGTACCTTGCATTTGCAAATCGGATGAAAATTAGATTAAAACAACATTGATTTTTAAATATTTAATCATCAGTTACTTTTTCAATTTTTTTTTTGAATTTGCTTGCTTAAAATTTGTAAATGGAGGTAATAAAATTAACACACTCCACCCATTTTTTAAAAAAAATATTAATTTAAAAAAATGATTTTGGTGTGACATTTTACTTTTGCTAATTTATTGTTAATAACAAATTAAACTGTTAATTACTTAATCAAATGTAGTATAGAAACTAGCTGATAAATTAGAAAATCTGAATAATATTAAAGAAAGATAATTATTTCTAGATAGACAATGTATATACAATATAAAATGTATTTAGGCATTCTCACAAATTATTAAACTAATAATATTTCTAAATATGGTATTCACCTTGTTTATAATTTCGAATCTTAAATCATAATTCATGAACCTCAAGAGTCTGTTATTTATAAAATTAAATTTAACAAAATTAATATTAAATTTAAATAAAAATATTTTTTTATTAAAAATTATAAATAATATAAAATAAAATTAATTATTATATTATGATATATAATGAATGTGATATAAAATAATTATTATCTTAGTAATGTGTGTAGAATATAAAATAAAATTAATTTTTAATATTAAATTTTATATATGATGTGATATGTCAGATTAAAATTAAATTATATTAATTTTTTAATTTCTAAATAAATAGGCCCAAATCATAAATTGGAGAGAGAGACAGAGAGAGGAGAGTTAATGTTTATGTTATTTGGTTAGGTTATTTTAACTGCAGTTAAGTAAAAAGCTGTCAAAAATCTAACAATTTTAAAGAAGCTAATTTGAAATCATTAGAAAATTACAAAAAATATTCTTAAAAGGCAGCATTCAAGTGTAAGGTAGATTTTCTTTCTCTTGTTTTGAAGCTTTAATTAAAAAAATAAAGATTTAAAGCATTATGGCAATCACTATGTAAATAAATTTCCAGATAATATTTAATTTCAGTTCAGCCCGACCTTATTTTTAACTCAAAATTAACACAATTAAATTACCAACCTGTTAATCAATACTATAACACAACATTGCACAAGTATGATCAATATATAATAATTTTTAATAATTTAAAAAATATTTACCTACATATCACACCATTTGTAGTTAATTAAGTTATATGCACTCAAAATATTATAAAACTTACATACCCACACTTAATTAAAATTAATTAAAATCTATTTGAAAAAAAAAATTAATAAATCATTAATATTACATTTTTATCCTTAATAATACATTTTTTTCTCAATATCACACTAAAGTGCTGATTTATTCTAAAATCAATTCACATCGCGAATGCCCCCTTCTCTTGCCACCACCTAAACATCAAAATTTTAGAATTTTCACGCAAAATATATTTAAATATCTTTAAAATAATATGATGAACTGCCCAATTTTTTTGTAACTTAATTATAATTAAATTATTAAAAAATTATGATTACTCGTTATAATAAAAATAAATTAAAATGTATGTATATAAAATTTTATAATATTTCAAATATACATAGCATAATTAACTAAAAATAAATGAGTAATGCATAGATAAAATGAAATAATATAATATGTAAGTAAACATCCCTAATTAAAATTCAGGATATTATCTAATAAAAACAACGCATTCATATGAGGTTACACCAAAAATAAAATAAAATCAATCTACAATGAATTTCCCTCATTTCCACTGAATTACAGATGTGTCGACAATCTCTGGTAGATGAGATTGGTGTGTGTGTGGTTCACCTAATCTAACTCTAGCTATCAACATCTGAATTTGCATCTCAGCAATAAAGGGTAAAAAAATAATTATTTAATTTAATGATACGTGTGGATAATTTTATAAAATTTTATGAAAATGTGATTTAAAAAATTACATCTAAATAATATGATATATAATATCAAAATAATATTAAACTAAAAATTTCTTTAATCATAATTATTTTAACCGCGGAACAAACCTTGTTGGAATCATTACTGCATCACAGCAAGAAATTATCGATCATGTGATGAATCACATCTGCACCATCAGAATTAAAAACCTTGGAAGTCACCTGCACACAAATAAAAAAAATTAAATATTAAAAAAAAATTGGAAGCCCCCCCAATCAATGTGTTTTTTTTATTCTTATTTTTTTTAATGCAGACTACATCTGAACCAAACTCAAATTCATATATATTAAATCAAATTATATAGGTTACGGTCGATCTAGATCCTCTCAAACCTGTTTGTTTGTAAGATTTAAATTTAACAAGATTAAAATTAAATTTAAATAGAAATTTTTTTTATTAAAAATTATAAATAATGTGAAATAAAATTAATTATTATGTTAGAATATGTGAAGAATGTCATAACTTTATGTTAGAATACATGAGGGATGTGATATAAATTAATTATTATTTTAATAATATGTATAAAATATGAAATAAAATTAATTTTTAATATTAAATTTTAAGTGAAATAAACAGGAGGCTCAGCTTGGAAATTGAATTGAGTTGAAACTTAAGTTTTCAAGTTTAATCCGTTTACAATAAAAATCATTATTTTTAAGTATTTTTTATATTCAAATTTAAAATAATATTAAATTTATTAAAAATAAAATAAAAAATATTATATTTTGATAAATAAATTAAATATTTTAATGTAAAACTCAGCATTTATAATATATATATACATATATATTGTAAAATATAAGCTTATAATAAACAATAAAAATAGAAATATTATCCACTATAATCTAGTAATATAATTTATAAGAATTTTTTTATTAATTAATTATAATGATACTGTTTACTTAAGCTTTCCCACAAAAAAATTATTAATCATAATATATTTATGTATAAACTATAAATTATATTACATAAATGAATTGTGTGACACCCTGAAATTATATTTGAAGTGAAAAGAAATTGAATTATAATTTGATTTGAGGCTTAAAAATTAAAGCTGCTTTGGACTGAAAATGAAAGATTTTTAGACCTAAAAATAATGATTTTGGACTTATTTATAAGAGGTTGAAAACATAGGGACCAAATTGCAATTGTTCCATTAAACAGTCGAGCAGTCCGCGGGAACCGCCTTTCGCCGCGCTCTTTTCCGTGTGCGAAGGAGAGAGAAAGGGAATTCTCTCTCTCTCTCTCTCTCCATTCCGCGCCCCTCCGTTCTGCGTCCCTCCGATTCCGCGCCCCTCCGTTCCGCCAAGAGCAGAAGCAGCAGCGGGTTGCTGCAGGAGGAAGAGGAGAAGAAAAAGAAAAGAAAAAAGGAGAAGAAAAAGGAAAAGAGAGAAGAAGGAAGAGAAAGAAGAGGAAAGCTCGTACGAATTTTCGAGCATTATTTAACAATTAATCGGTAGATAATCCTATCGCTAAAATTAATTTTATTACATGTGAAAACGGATGAATGTTGTGAGGTTTTAGGAATTATGTTGTTATGTCTCGTATTTTGTTAATTGCGTAAGTTAATAATTCTTTCCCTAGAGTTGATATTGATATATTGTGATTTTGTATTATTATGTTATGTTTTCTGTTAGTATTCTGTGTGTTATGTTTTGGCTTATTAAGTGAATTTCGAATTACAAAGGAATTTTAGTAGACTTGTTTATATGAAATAATGTATTTATGCCATGTATGCTGTTATTTAAGTGAATGGATGAAATATGCTTGTCTGTGAGGTGATGTGGCACTAATAGATTTTTGTATACCAAGAACCGACGAGGGCGGAGAGTTTCCTATATATATGTTATTTCGATGAGGGCGGGGAGTGTATGCCGGGTGATGTCCTAAGAAGAAGGAATATTAAATGATGATAATTATTATGTATTTATGATATGATATGTAATGCTATTTTGAGTAATGAGATTATAAGTGCATTCATGATTTAAAAAGCGATGATGAGTAAGACAGGTTTCTCACAAGCGGTCACACATGCCAACTCGAGCTTGATATGACGCTACGGCGACCAAAACCCTTTTGGGCTGATGAGAAATGATTGTGGCATTTGAGGTGATTGGTTGAGATACCTGGGGCTCAAAGATGTAAATAATGAAGTTATTATTTCTAGTAAAGATGATTATGATATTGATAATAAAAGTTATTATTTTTAAGAATATCTTGCATATTAAATTGTTGCTGTAGAGATTAACTTTATTCCTGATTTGATTTTAAATACATGAGCTGTATTCTATCTGTATGCAGTGTTGAGTTGATTACTGTTTTTATTTGGGATGCTGTTTTATCTACTGAGTCTGCATTAACAGGCTCCTGCCATTTTTGGTGGCAGGTGTGACACTAGTTAGATCACGAGACAAGGGAAAAGAAGTTAAAGGTATTTCTGAATTGTGATATATATAATAATTTGAGTTGAGATAATACATCCGATAAAAAAAATTTGAAAAGAATATATTACTTTCTGGCGTCCGGGAAACCGGGTCGTCACAAATTGAGTCAATAGTGATCTATATTCGAACTATTTATTTGTAAACGAATTGAATCAGTAAATGAGACAGGTTGATAGGTTAAAACAAGAATCCATTTGGAGTTAAATCGAATCGGATCGGGACTTGACCCGATCCGTTGACTATGGACCCTCTGCCATTGTTGTCCACTCGTCTTGCAAAGAATTGTTGAAGCAGTGCCTGACAATGCCATTAACCAAACCAAGGGACATTTTTGCTATAAACAAATTGCATTCGGGACTCAATTGCAATGGTCCCATTTATTTTGAAGTTAAAAATTAATCTGACTTAATTTTAATCTGATATATCACATCACACATAAAATTTAATATTAAAAATTAATTTTATTTCACATCCTACGCACATTACTAAAATAATAATTAACTTATATCACATCCCTCACATATCCCAACATAAAAATTAATTTTATTTCACATTATTTGTAATTTTTAATAAAAGATTTTTATTACGTTTGTAAACAAGCTCTATAAGTTTTAGACCTTCATGAAATGTGTCGAAACCTCAAAGAACCTAGTGCAATATACTCATTCAGGAAAGGGCCAAAAATCTACCTGAAAAAACAATAAGCTAGCTGGTGATATACCTGAATGGTAGTATGTGCGATAATTCTTTGTTTACTTTTGCGGAAGCTCACATCCACCCTTTCCCAAGGAACCCTGTTGAGACCTTTGATCATTAGGTCTGCATTTGTTAGAGATGAAAGAAATTCATGAGAATTGGCATTGAGGAAAAAGAATGATAGCAAACATTTTCAAATAAAAAAAGAGTATATCATCCTTGCAGGGAATGACACGACTTTTATCCAATATCCAACATTGTTGAGGAGTTGTCAGCTTTAGTCAAGATCAAACTAGATGGTAAGGTCACGACATCGGACTGTCGATTTATTCCAAATAGGATTTACATTTGACATTTGAGATCTTATTAATGGCATCAATCTGAATAGATGGTTGACATAGACAGATTTAGCAGTAGGCGTAATTGGTGGCTGATTAGATGGATTAAAAATTCTCATTTAAATTAATTAGATGATTTGAATAATTTTTTTAAAAAATTTGGGATGATTTTATTTGCTCTCTTTTCTTTTTAGATTTTCGCATTTGGAATATTAAATTTACTTTTATTTCTGCAATTTAGATTTCGAATGTAATATGTTTATATAAAGGTATGGACTAGCATTGCTTTGAAAAATTCCTATGATAAAATCTATTTTGAAGAACAGCATACCTTCTATGTCAGCAGCAGATTTTGGATCATAAATATTTGCCTCTACAAAATTTTCTTGTTCCACATCAATAAACTTCGGCTTGTCCACATACACAACATGAGGATATTTCTCATTCTTCATAAAATCATGGCGCTGGAATAAACAGAGAAAGGAAAGTGAAATGAGAGGACCGTAACATAGTGAAAACAGCAATATATTCAAACTATCTACCTTTGGGTGTTCATGATGGTGGCGGATTGACGATGTCTTCCAACCCACAATAGCTGAGAAGAGTCAAGAACTTGACAAACCACATCATGCACAGTTATAAAATTGACAAAGATGATTCAATCAGTAAAGTTATCAGTGCTTAAGCCACATCAAAAGGCGGGATACAGTCATAATTGACATTTGAGTAGGCAACTCGTCGGCTGAATAACCGTAAACCAGACCTGCAAGGAATACGGATTGATGATAAATATCATCCTGACCATATAGCAGGAAATGAAAAAAATATATTAGTTACTAAACCATACATGAATTTAAGATCTCCACAATTTGTGATCATCTGGAGAAGTAGAGGAGGCTTTCGCTGATCATGATCTTTGAGAAACAGATGCTTTCCCGTTCTTCCTGCAATACCACATATGCGACATGCCATCTTTTCCCATGCATGTGAGCCACGAAAAATTGGAATCTGCATTTAACAAACCATTCCCCATAATGTGCTATCAGATCAGTGGGTTGATAAATGTAGATAAACACGCAATTGTCTTAAAAGTCATTATCCAATTGTTTTTATACAAGATAAACAGTGGCTACAAGAAGGAAAAAAAACTTTCTGATTGTACTTTACATGCTTCAGCAGCAGGATATAAGTAAATCATATAGCCCAAAAAATAAAATGATATTATTCCCAGGTCAAACAAGATTAATCTCAATAAACGTCAGAAGTTTGTTAAAACTTCATTCCAAACTACGTTCAGTGATACTTTTCATCTAGTTACCGAAGTTTCAAGAAAGCTCAAGTGTTAGTACTCAGAAAATACGATCTTAATGAAGAAAATCTAAATGAAGTATGTACATGTTAGAAACAATGACAGCACATCATGGTCATCTTGTCTTGAAAATCACATAAAAATAAATCTACATGCAGAGAGCACAAAAACCAGTTAGTCATGGTCTCAACAAGTAGCTTTCACAAATGAGGTTTCTTTGGATGCCACAATTCACAGAAAAATGTTGAAGAATTTGAAACATCACCTGTTTGTGAAATCCAGAACCTAGGTGCGGCGTCGCAAATGTGATGAAATTTACAGGCTCCAGCCCAGCAATCTTTCCTTTGGATTTGTGTTCAGATGTTTCATCAAGTTTCTGAATCTTACACTGTCCATCCTCACCAGAACAATCCCTAATAACACTTGGTTCATATAATCTACCGATGGCATATCTTGCTATCAATCCACCTAATGAATGGCATACAAAAGAGATCCTCCGAAGCTCTGGTCTCAGTTCAACAACTGATTTTACCTGAAATTGTAAGAATTGATGTCACAGCAAATTTGAACGAAGAAAATCTAAATAAAAACGAAAAAAAAGTTTCTGCTGTTGGGAGTTTAGCTACATATTTAGGATCCCTAATTGATCTAAAATGAAGACATATTCAAGACCTATTGTACATTATGCAGGTATCGCGATGCCTAATTTCTCAACACAGATACCCACCTCTTTTGCTAATCTCTCCCCCATCACATCAACACCATCAAAAGTCAAATTTCCAATATTACATTTACTGCCTGCAGTGAGAACAAAAAAAAGAAAACATAAATATTCAGCACAGTGAAGCAAAAGTTAAGGTTTGTAATACCTCATTACACAGTAGGAAAAGAAGATTAATATTAAATTTTACAGAACAAGTCAAACTTATCAAAGTGAGAAGAGACAATATTCTTGGAATTTTTTTTTTATTGTAATATTCTAGGAAATTAATGATGTTAATATCAGGCAAACGCATCCGTATCTGATTTTGCGATGAAGATTGAAAAGGAAGAGCTTAAAGTTACTCTATCAGGGAACAGAAGCATTACTTGTAAGTCATTATGCGATGCACAAATTAGCCATTGAAATGTCAAAGATGTTAGTTAAAATGGGGAAAAAAAAATTTACTACAAATATCAAACTAGGAAGACCATGCAAGCATATAGAAAGCCAGCTCCTTTTAAGAATCAATGGGACTTCTCGCATTGAACATCATAATCCATTAAGTTCAGCTCATAACATATCACATGACAGTGAAGAAACCCAAACAATGCAGTTATCTTATGTCCAGCATGTTTTACAAAATGAAGAAGTTATAGGGATAAACGCAGGATTTCCAGCTCGCTTACTTCACTGTTAATTCTTCATCCTTCAAAGGAATCAACACTGAATTGAGAATATTGAAGGAAGACGAACTCACAATGCACAATGATATCTTCAGGGTATCTTTTCACAAATTGCTTTGCTGCAAATCTCCAATCATCAGCACTACAAACAAAGCAAAGATAATTGGTGAAGCAAAGCATATTATGTTGTTAGCACATTTGACATCCTAAAAAATTCAAGCAGTAGGCAATTTATTTCAGCAAAACACAAAAAGACATAAAATAGCATCACAAACTTGTATTTTAATCTCTAAAATAAAGTGCAATGAAATGGCAATCAAACTCAGACCAAAATTTCCATTTGTAGAGAAAATAACACAATCGATCGAAACAAAAAAGCGGAACTACAATCCTTCCTTTTGTGATCCACTTGGATTAAATCTCCAGATCAGCGATCTTTCCCCGAGCAGAGAAGCTGATCGACCTCACAATCAAAAGCCCTTTGAAGTTGCGAAGAACAAGAAGCACAGAATCATCCGCTGACCGCCACCACTATCGCTTCGTAACTCTTTTAAAGAAGGGTAAAAACGGAAAGATCATAACACAAAATTAGCAGGGTTCTACAAAAGGGAGCAAACCTTCCCAGGATCCCATTGACCGTGATCACAAGATGCGTCGGCATCCGCCGCGTCCCCTCTCTGCGGTCCATCGTCGCCGCGGCCGGCCGGCCACCAGCTGGCCGGAAGCAGTTCAGCCGCCGTAGATAAGACGAAGGCCCGGTCCTCCTTTTTCTTCCGTCGGCACCGATGCCCTCTCCACCAGCTGCCGCCGCCGCTGCTCGAGCCATGGCGTGGAGCTTCTATCTCCAGAATAACTCAAGATCCACCTCTACCGCGCGCTGTGGCTTTGTCAGCACGGAGGTTATTAGGGTTTAATAGCTGAGGAAGGGATTCCAAGATTCCCACTTTGCAGTGGCCTTCTTCCTCCCCGGCTTCTCCACGGTCTCGATTTTCTTTGTTCAACGTCAGTTGCCGGCTCCATGCTGAGACAGTGATCGGTGGGTAGAACGTACCAAACATCAGCAGAAAGTGGTGGAAGAGAAGGAACGCGGGCCCGCTTCTAGAGCTCGGCGCTGAAGGCGTGCTCTAATTGTTGAGGTTTGACCCTTCCCTTCATCATGCAGATCTGTTCTATTTGATTATATCGTACGGAACAAGTGCCGTTAACAATCAAATTTAGACCAAGATTCGGCTTCTCCTCATAATTAAATGAAGAGAGAATTACATACATACCCTTTAAATCATCTTGAATTATATATTAAATTTCTTATTTTTTAATTTTACAACTTAACCTTCTAAATCGTCAAAAAAATAACATATTTAGGTCTTTCTCAAGATTTTCAAAATATGTTTTTTGTTGATTTATAATTATTTGAATGTTTATTATCAATAATATGTATATACAAATATTATAAATATATTTGCAAATACATATATTCTACTAGTTTTCATTTTTAGATGATTTAGAGGTTAAGTTGTAAAATTAAAAAATAAGAGATTTAATATATAATTCAAGATGATTTAAAGGGTATGCATGTAAATGCCCCTTAAATAAAAAATCTTTTATTCAAATTTAATCTGATTCAAACTACAAAGGAAAAAAAATCTAAGTCAACTTTTAGTTCAATATTATCTTAATTTAATGACATTTATATTTTTTTTTTATTAAATTATAAAATTATTAGTTAAAAAATGACATTTATATTACATAACATAACATCGAAATAACATCGAATCAAACGCCCTCTAAATCAATTTCAATCTAAATAGTTCGTTTATCATCGACTCAAGCTCAATTCGAATTAAAGCCGATCTCACTTCCAATTTATTTTGATCTTTCAATCTAAACCTTTTAAGTATAAATATTTTTATTTATTCAATTAAATTAAAATCATGTTGTTTATTCGATCTAATAGTTAGAAATGCAATTAAAAAAATTAATCTACAGTTAACAAAATTGAATAAAAATAGTAAAAAAAAATAACATAATGAATATATTAATTAATTTAATTTTGAGATAGCTCGATTTACTCCTATACTGACTTAAAATTGGATTGATAAAAAATCGAGTCATAAAAATAGTTCATTATTAGTCAGCTCGCTTAATGTAAATCAATTTCGATTCGATTCAAAATTTAATTCAATTTTCAATTAAATTTTAATCTTTGAGCCAAACTAACAGCATTATATGAAACTTTTATCATTTCATTACTATATGCTTTTGAGTTTTTTAAAATTAATTTCAATATTGCCTTGCAATGCCGTCAAACAATCAAAACAAAAAATAAGATTTGAAGTAAAGAAAGAATCAAATATGAAAGTTTTATGTGAAAACTAGTACGGGAAAAATCACACGAAAAAGGAGAAAAGCTTATCTACTTCAATGAAATATGTACGTATAGAATTTTTTTTTTCCTTTTTGAGATAAAAATGTACATAAGAAGCTACGCTAAGGAGCAACACTAAAAGGAGTGAGTGAGGCTAACGACAATTAGCATTCTGCTCTCAGCTTAAGCTCCTACAATACTTCTAGATATCTTAGATAATTACATCTCTTTATATAATCTTTACATTAGGCATCTGGTTGAGAGTGTTGACATAGAGGAGGCAGAGGTAAAGTCAAGAGCTGGATTCTTCGAGCACTTCCTAGTAATTTTGAGTATCTTCTCGTAAGTTTGAGTACCTCCAAATAATTTTGAGCACTTTCTCATAACTTTGAGTACTCCATCATAATTTTGAGCACTCCTTGGCAAGTCATGTCCTCTTCTTCTATCCTTGAATATACTACTAATTTTGAAACATCTGATTAATCCTATTACTCAAACATGTAATTTGATTCAAAAAAACCTTCATGAAAGAGTGTGTATTTTGAAAGTCATATTATCAGTTATATACTCATCAAATTTTATTTTTAAACCACTGTCTTTAGTTAATATCTAAAATAAAGCTTTTTTTAAAATGATATGATAAAAAAATTCAAGTCACAATTCCAATAATTAATCTGTACATTGACTTGCAATTTCGTACAACAAAGGTAATATTCCTAAATCAAATCTCCACAAATATCCATCGAAAAAATGATTGAATACTAATTCTTGAAGAATCAAAAAATCAGAGACAGCAAGGAAAGATCCATTGCTACCTTACCTTGAATTGTTAAGGGACAATTGATGGCCACTGGAGGAATACTTCCAATAAATCCGTGGCGACATTGAGAAAAAAGCTAAGAAATGAGGTTAATTGTTCTATGATTTCAACTTTCAACTAATCATTTGATCATAAATGTGAATTTTTTTTTCAATGTAGCGAATACTAGCTACTTTCTCTGCACCAAATGGAGGAGAGTAAGAAAATGAAAGAGGTGAAAAAAAGGAAGAGGAAAAGGAACCATTGATATGGAGAAGCATTAATCCAATTTTCCTCATTGTGAAGGAACCAGTCAATCTTAGAACTATAGAGGCCAATTTGATACAATTTTGAAATTGTTGGAAGAGAACATTGCTGAGGATAAATCCAAAGAGGAGGGTGATTCTTCGGAAAACATTACTTTGTTATAGTAGTTTCGATAGACAGGCAAATTTCATTTCAGCTAGACAAAAAGATCGAGGATCTTGAAGCATTAGCTGATGAGGATCAATCATATAAGCACTTGAAAGTATGGAACCTCTTTCAAAATCACTCTAAAAACAAGAATTTATTGACAAGTTGGAGACTTTAAAGATTTCTTCCAGTCGAAAAGAACGTTCAACGAAGACTATTGGCAAGGAAACATTTGACAATGCTAAGCAACCACCTTCTCAAGAGGGTGATGCTGAAGACAAGGAGGATTATCACGATGAATATACGTATCTCTATAAGCTTCAAAGTAAAAACTTTTTCAAATTAGACGCATCAATAAATTAGGAATGTATAAAAGAAGGTTAATAGCAATTAGTTCTCTTTAGTTTGAGCCTAATTTTCAAATTAATAAAATTATTCTTTTAGTTTCATAAAATATGTAAATAAATTATGTAGAATAAATAAATGGAGCAAACTAAAGATATTGTCACTGGTTCAATTTCAACGTTATCTCCCCCTAAATTTTTGGTCTAATTTTAAAATTAACTAAATCGGATTAGCCGGAGAAAATGTTTTTCATCGGGACCCTTTATTAATATTCAAAAGACTTATTTGTACATAATCTAGAAACTCTTTAAAAACTAGAGGAACTTAATTACTTGTAGATTTAAATTAGAAAAATTTAATTGCTATTAACTTAAGAAAAACAATGATTTAGATCTTATGAAAAATTAAGAAATTTGTCTACGCATAATAAAAAAATGAAGCAATGTCTTTCGAAAAATATTTTCTTTAAGAACTATTAGTATTATTCACTTGAAGAAAGGAGATAGATCTTTTGACATGATTTGAAAGTAAATTTTGATGATTTCTATTTAAAAGAATCAAATTTAAATGCAGAACTATATGTAGCTAAAGATTAAATTGGAATATGTTCTTAATTAGTAGAGGAACCTAAAAGATAATTACTGGTAAATAATTATTTTTCTAAAAATCTAAAAAAAAAATAATATAATATGTGCCAAAAATAATAATAAATATTTAAAATAATAAACTTATTCACTAGATGAATTTATTGTCATTATTTAACAATAAATATCATAGAAAAATATTAGTTCCTTATAATTTGATCTAGTCTAATCTACAATCTAGTTTTGGCTTTGAATTAAACAAGGTTAAGTAGTTCACATTTGAACTGATCAAATTAGACGAATTTATTCGATTTTTGCAATGTACTTTTGTAGTTTAAAATTAGCATTATTACGTGTTGACACATCATTTTCCTTTTCACCTACCACGATGTTTATTATTGCAAAGAAAAAATTTAAGATTAAGGCCCTGTTTGGCGTGAAGGATAAAATCAGGATCAAAATGATATTAATTTAAAAGAGAATAATAATAATAAATAAATTTTTTAATCATTTTACGTAAATTTTAATATAAAAAAATATTATTTTACTTCACATACTCAATAATTTTTAATAAAAATATCTACTTATTTCACATCTTATACCAAAATATTCAAATCGAGTATTATTATTATTATTATTATTATTATTATTATTATTATTATTATTATTTAAACTAAAACTATTTTAATCATTGCGCCAAACTGAGCCTTAGATATATACAATGAGGAACATTACTTCATGCAAGTATTTATGAAAGAAACCTCAGAAGGCAACGTAGAAAAGCATTGAGCTAACAAAGAGTCTCATTTAAGATCACGTTATCTATTTAAGCTCTCAGAAAGCAATATCTCGATTTTACCCCAAAAGACGCTTTTACCATTTAAGATCACGCTATCTATTTATACATCTCAGAATCTCCCCTCTTTTCGATATGAAATAATTCATTTCTGTGACTCTCTTACCATTTTTTATCAGCTTAAAGCCTACAAAAAATCGCACTTTGACTCAGTAATCTCTCTCGTTCTTTTAAAATATCACCTGGCAATCATTTCCTATTCTTTTCGACTATGGGCGTTACACTTTTTCTAAATTAGTTGAATGATTAGTTGTGAAATGTGATCATGCATGACAATGAGAATTTGGTCAATCATCAAAAACTAATTTTCAAATATGACCATCAATATCCTATGACCTTTTAAAGTTGATTAAGAAAATTAGAAGGAAATTAAAAAAACTCAAGAAAAAAATTTATAGAAATACTGTAGTAAAACTTTGGTGAATACATATATACATAATCTGCTAGTTTTGAGAATTAAAATAACTACTTAAGCGTGGCCTTTCCTTTGATTTGAACATTTTGGATAATTTCAGCAACTTGATTCTTGATAAACTTGATTTGATTAATCAACTAATATAAATAAAAAAATATTATAGAGAATATTAATGAATTTTATATAACATTTACCATATAATTTAATATAAAATATTAAATTTATTTCATATCATATATAACCTTAATTAATACAACAGTTAATTAAATTTTATAACTTACTTAATTTTTAATATTACAAACTATTTTTATTTCATGTATCTCAAGGTAGGAAAAAAAAAATTCTATTCTAAAAACTAAATTTTTCTTCGAATAAATTGACTAGATTTAGGTAAAAAAAGAATCTCTTTATCCGTAGTCTTTCACATTTAACAAATTTTTAATTAATAAATTTTTTCACTTTTTCGCATATTCTAATATTAAATTTAATTTATTCTAATATTTTATACATATTATGATATAATTATAAATTTTATTGTATATCTTACATAAAATTTAATATAATAAATTGATTTTATTTAATATTTAACACAATTATTCATATATAACAAAAGTTACTATAATTTAATCATTTCACAAAACAAATCTTTTTATTCACCATTTTTAGCATTCAACAAATTTTTAAATAATAAATTCTTTTCTCACTTTTCAGGTATCCTAATTAAAAATAAAAGTGAAACAATTGCTAATTTTATTTAATATTTTACATAACTTTTCATATAATAAATCAATTTTATTTAATATCTAAAAGTTACTATAATTTAATCATTTCACCAAACATACATTTATTTGTTTGTCCAGACTACTTTTAATTTAAGGTAAAATTAATTTTATATATTATACATAAATTTTAATATTAAATTAATAATATTTTAAATACTCCGTAAATTATCTTTATATCAAATTACATAAAATTCAAAATTTATCACTTTTTTATATCTTCACTCATTTTAAAATTAAATTAATTTGATTTTACCTCGGCAAAGCTCACAAACGGGTTCCCGATAAAAAATGATCCTACGGGCTCATTTTATTCGAGACAATTTTTTTGTTCAATATAAACTTTAATTATAAAAATTAACTTTACTTCACAACAACAACATCAACAACCAAATCTTAATCCCATTAGGTGGGGCCGGCTACATAAATTCTTTGTTTATATTGTGTTCTATTAATTATCAAATTTTATCAAAGTCAATTAACTTTATTTCACATCTAATATAAATACGAATATTAGAATTTAAACTATTTTATATTTTATAAATTTTTTAATATTAAAATAATTTTTTTTATTAAATTTAAAAAACAAATATATTTTTTTTGTTAAAAAAAAAAAAATCGAACCAAGAAGCCTACAAATAAACTGCCCCAAAGCTTGAATTAACCTACCAGGCTACCACCTTCCTTGCTTGTGATGGTGGAGCAGAATCTCCCCATCTGAAGCAAACTCCCATTGTTATATATAAATTTTCACTGAAATTAGTAGCACAAAGGGCTCCGAGATCAAAGAGAGAGCGAACTGAAAGACCTCTCCAAATTAGCGACATAATCGGCCTCCTGAGTTCCGCATTGCAGTTTTGGTGATCATATATGAAGAAGTGGCTCTCGACTTTCTGTTTCAAAGGAACAAAATCCAAGCAAACAACACTCATCCGCGCTGATACCAAGGTGAGAGAATTTCCTGCAAAAGACCTTGTCAACCCTTTGGATCCTTCCATCATTCCTCTCTTTTCTTTCCTGATAGCAAAGCGGAGAATCAATGGATGAGCCTAGGAGCTGCGGCAGCCATGTGCAGGGCTCCGAGGTATGATATGTTCTGGGATTGAATTTTTTGTATCGTTTTCTTTCCCTTTTTTGTTCTTTCGGAGATTGGAGAGATGCATCTGCTTGCTTTGGGTCAACCTGTATGGACTGTATGACTGAGAGAGCTCTTATTTGGGGATCGTTGCATAGCTTTTGGCATTTGCCCGATGGATTTTTCTGGGTCGGATAATCGCCGCTACTGAATGCGATGTTACCATATGTACCAGTTTGAAACTCCGAACCCCAACATCTAACTGTTAAAACAGATAATGGTGTTCTTCGAATTGCCTTACCAGTAACCTCTGCAATCACATAATCATGAAAAGTTTTAGGAGAAAATATCGCACAAAAAAAACAAGTCTTCCTCACCTATCACTGGTCAAACAGGGTTCTGTGCAGCCCTGACATGTTCCATGCCAGAATAGTTGATCTTCATGTTACCTTTGAACCCCAGAGTCTTGGCTCTTGCTTTTCTGATAATTCGTAACACCACTGGATTTTATTGTTAACCCAAAAATCTTCTCCTGATTTACTTCAAACATGCCATAACAATGGGATTATTGGCCACCTTATAACCTTTCTGAGCCAGATAAATGAACAAAGGTGTCTTCCCAGTATGTGAGACCACCACGAGGATGATGCGGGAATGGTTTAGGTTCTGCAGTTGAGCTTTATCATCTTGCTTGATGGTGGAATCAACGGCCTTAATTTGGTAGTCCTTGGTGAGTGGAATGGGCAGGAATAAATTGGCCCATATCACAAATGGAAGCTGCTGGGCTAAATGTTCCATGCTAACTTTGAATATTTCCAGCATCCAACTGTTGAAATAAAAACATTCTGACTTCATAGTGTAGGCAGTGTTGGTAGTCTTCACTCTTTTTATTATCGTAACAAGTCAATTCGATGAGGTCAACTGAGCATTGGGTTCAAGGGCTTAGATAATGTGGCTCTTGGTAAGCTTCTAGATGGTGCTAGGAGTAGAATGAATTGTCTCACATCGAAGAAATGAAGAAATTTAGGCTATATATGCAAATATTTTATGTTAACATGTTGCAAAATCATGATACCATTATGAAACTATCTCAACAGTCATGAGCTGAGCTTGACAACTGCTTTCATATATATACATGTGTGTGTGTGTGTGTGTGTGTGTGTATAAATAATAATTTATGGATGTGTATATCTATATATATTTGTGTATATGTATATATGCATATATATATATATATTAATAGATATATATAGGTCACATTATTCCTATATGATTCATTGTCTTAAGTGTTTCAGCTCATTCGTCATTTGCATACACTTATTTAGTGAATTAGGGATACTTATGCTAAAATTTTCTTGCAGAGAAAAGACTTGCCGGATGGTTCACATAGTGGCCAGACAACCAACATTATCTTCAATCATGATTTTTCTGAAGGGTTACAATCATGGCATGCAAATTGCTGTCATGCTTTTGTGGCTAAGGAGTCTGATGATCTCTTAAATGGAATCACTGCAAAGACAGGAGGAAGCTATGCCGTTGTCACAAATCGTACAGCTGCTTGGCAAGGTCTGGAGCAGGATATCACTGGGCGAATTTCTGTTAGTACTTTGTATAATGTGTCAGCTTTAGTTCGAGTACATGGGAACTTAAATGGACCTTGTGAAGTCCAAGCAACTCTTAAATTAGAGAACTTTGATTCTGGTGCTAGTCATTTGTGCCTTGGGAGGTATAATTTGGAATATTCATTTGGAGAAAATCTATTTAAATTACTTGATTTGTTTGGAACATGTAACGTCAAGCAATATCTTCAATAGAATCTCGGTGACAAAAGAAAGTTGGGAGAAGCTGGAAGGTTCTTTTACATTGACAAGCTTGCCGAACCGTATTATCTTTTACTTGGAAGGACCACCTCCAGGAGCAAATATACTGATAGACTTAGTTACCATCTCTCCTTATGGCTCTAAACACACTGAGGTATGTGTTTTGAATTTGTGCTCCCATCGAACATCTTTCAAGCTTGTCCACTATGTGTTCTGTTTACCTGGCTTGCTTGTTTAACCATGCATACTGCTTCTGCAGTTTGATTGATGCATGATACTTTCACTTTGTTCTCACGTAGGTATTTTTAAAGAAACATCTGGATATGTAGATGCAAAACATTAAAGCTTTAAGAATGCAATAAAGGTTGCATCGGACAACCAGGTGTATTTTAAAGAAGATAAATGCGAGCATTTAGATGAATCTGATCGCCATAGTTTTCTGCTGTTTTTTAAAAACATAAAGGATTTTTCTTGAATTTAGTATATATGGTTTATCTTACTCCTTTTGCATTAAGCTATAATTTATACAAAATATTAGTGCCTATCTTTCTTGCAGTGGTTGAGCAACAGGAGTTCGCATGTTATTGGCATTCAGCATATCTGTGCCGCTTATGCCCTAAAAAAGAAATGAAATCTTCGCACCTTTTTCCCCAAAATTTTTAATTACATGCATGTCAATCATTAGCTCATTTTTCCAATAATGTAAAATGCATGCATGTTGAATTGTCAGCTTATTTGCTGTTGAAGTTTTGCCTCTCACAACCACCCTCGGTCCCCCCACCCTCCTTTGATGATTTCTTTTAATTATCAACTTCTGTACAGATTTCTTTTTTTTTTTTGAATTTGTTGTCGTTTCAATGCTAACCAATTTAAAGAATTGCATAATTATTTATTTGGAGTTGAAATGCATGAAATACAGTTTATTGGTAACTTTTCGATTAGATAGCATGCCTTCACAAACTATACATATTTGAGAAAATTGTTTTTTTCTTCATTATTTTCATGCAGAACCTAAAAGTATAGTTATTGTTAATTAATATACAGCCAACCACAGTGAGTATGCCCTCTGGAAATAGAGATATCATAAGGAACCCTTTCTTTGAGGAAGGGTTGAAACATTGGTCTGGTAGAGGATGCGTGATTCTTCTACATGAATCTTTGAGGGATGGAAGCATACTTCCATTGCATGGTAGATATTTTGCTTCTGCTTGCAAGCGTAATCAGACCTGGAATGGTATCCAGCAAGATATCACTGGTCTGGTGCTCAGAAAACTTGCATATGAGGTGATTGCTGTGGTTCGAATATTTGGAGCTGATGGTCTTGCTGTAGTCAGATCTACTTTGTGGGTCCAATCATCCAATGGATGTGAACAATACATAAGCGTTGGGAAGTGAGTTTAATAATTTCTATTCTTTGTATCTTTCCAATCATTTTTTTGGGATTGATTGTTTCACGTAACTTTATAGCTTGAGGATGTTTAGAAGAATTTAGAGCAAAATGCAGGGCTATTTTTCCTGTAAGAACAATTATCACTTTTCTTCTCAAGCTCTGTGATTTTGTCTTTTTTCCACTAGAGTTCAAGCTTCAGACAAGGAATGGATACACTTGCAAGGAAAGTTTCTTTTGAATGGTGCTACCTCAAAAGTAGTAATCTTTCTTGAAGGACCACCATTGGGAATTGATATTCTTGTTAATAGTTTAATAATAAAACGTGCCGAAAAAGTCCGTTCTTCTCCTCCACCTATGATTGAAGTAAGTAGCATGAATTAAGTGTTGACCATGTCTATTAGCCTACCTTTTACCATTTTACTGACAGTGTCCATGTTATTTGTGAAATGATAAAATATTTGAATATATGCATATATATATATATATATATATATATATATATCTTGTGCTATTTCACAATAAACAAAGATCAAAAACTTAGTTAAAGTATCCTGATCAATGATAATCAAGTCATTAAAATCATAAAATGTAAAGGCATGAAATTATTTTAATGTACCATCCTAATGAGCATCATTGACTCTCTGATGTAACTATTAGCTAAATATAGGAAGACAATGACATATAGGTGGCAAAGTAAATGACAAATCATTATATTTATAATAGTTTGGAAGAACTGAGCCAACGTAAGAATCCTCCTTACCTTTGATTGCTTATATTCATCCTTTGCATTACTACGTCAAGAGCTTACCACAACAGAAGAGCCGTCCTTTGGGAAAGATATCTTCCTTCTGTGCATTTACGCTGGATGAAGATTTCTGTTTGCCTTAAGAGAACAAGGACTTGCTTTGGTACATGGTTTACCAAAAGCATTATATACTTTACATTTGTGGAATGCGGTCAATACTGTTGCTTTTATTCTTCTCATCTTTTCTCTAATCAAGCTAAATGATGGGTTCAAAGTAAAGAAGTAACTACAAAAACAGAATCTATGATGTATTTTTCCTTTTTAAGAGTAATTGAATGTGCTTTAGATGAGTATGTTCATATGAGACCATTATAACTCTGTTGTTATTATCTGTATTCATTGAATTTTTCAAACAATTATCATCCCTCAGTCTTAAAGAAGAGCTGCAGTGTAACTTCTGAGTACCCTTTTTTTTTATAGAACTTCTTTGATAGAACTTCGGAGTACATGTTGAAAGGGTGTTTTCATTATGTAGCAGGGAAACAGAGATGCTGTGATTGATTCATCATGTTCTCTCAATCCTAACATCATCTCAAATCATGATTTTGCTTATGGCCTGTATTCATGGACGCTCAATTGCTGTGATGGGTATGTTGTATCTGGGGAGTCGAGCCTTTTCAAAGGTGTAATTGCATTAACTGGATCTAACTACGCTGTTGTAACTAATCGAAGGGAAGCCTGGCAAGGCCTAGAGCATGATATAACAACAAATGTGTCTCCTGATCTTTGTTATCAAGTATCTGCCAACATTAGAGTCGTGTCAGATCAGGACAAACCTGCTCCAGTCATAGCAACTCTAAAACTGGAGTTTCAAGATTCGCCAACAAGCTATTTGTGTATAGGGAGGTAGGAAAATTGAGTATTGTAATTAAATTCATCCTATAGCATTCTTTTTTCAGATCCTTTCTAGTGTTGGCCCCCTTCCTATTCCTACCCAACAAAAATTTAACCAAGTTAATTTGGACTACTGCTCACCTTCTATTTCATGTATAATACCTTATATTTTCCGACTTTGTTGAGCTGTAATCACAATGTTTGGTGATTGCAGAGTTTTAGCATCAAAAGAAAGATGGGAAAAGCTGGAAGGATCTTTTACATTGACAAGCATGCCAAAACGTGTAATATTTTTCCTTGAAGGGCCTCCTCCTGGACATGACTTGCTCATAGATTCTGTTGCAGTATTTGTCACCATGCCAAAGAAGTTTGCGGTATTGTCATCTGAATTATTGCTGAATTATATGCTCATAAGATTTCTTATACGCATGCACATAATTTTGAGATATTTAACAGTTTTCCTTCTGGTCTAATTCATTTGCTTCTTGAAACTGTTCCAACGGCCAGTATAGCATCTATATTGACACAGTATAGAGAGTAAATATGTTATTATAAGTAGTAGCGTTTACATTAGTTTTGCTAATGCTTGATATCAGCTTTTAACTTGATATTGTTGAGCATTACATTTATGACAGTGAGAAACAGAAAGGAAATAAAGGGAGTGCTAAAACAAAACAACATAATATTAGTAATATTAATTTGTGATATAATTAGATCATAGTGCCTAGCTTTTTCCCTATTTGTTTCTATTGGGATTGGCAAATACGCATAGGTAGTGCAAACATGGAAAACACGAAGAAGACAACATCGGGAAATTTGATATTCACGTAGAACATATTCACATAATTTACAAGATTCATCTCAAATTGAGTTGTCTTCGGCAAAAGGAGATTTAATCAGGAAGAACAAAGAACAAGTTATAGGAGGAGGAGCGTAGCGCTACCAGATTTAGATGAAGATCTAATGGAAGGGAAAATTTTCAGAAATTAATCACAACATTAAACCATGCTAAGTTTTATAGTACTCTACAAAAACAATGTTAATAACTAGATTTACCCCTCAATTTGGCTGAGCTCTCTTAGCCATACATGCATATTAGCAAGTTGAAACAAATGCAGAAAAACTTAGAGGAAGGCTGGAATCCAAAATAGTTGAAGATCGACATATAAAATCTTTGACTAGATTATCGCAAAGCTTTCAATCAGACTACGACTTGTCTTGTGTGTCAAACTACTTGAGCTGATAACTATGAGCATAGATTTTTCGAGATGACTTTTTGAAATCAGAGATATGAGCTTGTCTAAAAAAACCTTTTCAAAGAAACCTTCTTTGCAAAGCTTATTTTTGGCAACAACACAACTTGAATATTGTAGGATTAACATAAAGGCTTGGAATTCAAGGTATTACTCAAACAATTTTCACCTTGACTCGAATTCTATTCGGCTCTCTCTTATTGAGTTCTAGTGCACTATTCTTCTGTAGCACATCAACTTGAGCTATGCCTTCCAAATGGAGTCGATTAAGATAATGTCCAAACTTGTTGTTAAGATTGTACTTAGTGGATATATTTGCTAGATTATCAGTTGTCCCAATCTTCTTCACCTTTATGTTCTTTTCTGTTTTGACGTTATGTCAATATGCTTGATTCTTTTGTGATGGGATTAGTCTTTCACTAAGGGAATTGTGCTTATATGTACTATTTACATCGTTCAAGAGGGTTGGTGCCCAAATTCTTTCACCCCTAGAGAAGCCAAAGATCAACACTGCCAACTTCATCATTCACAATATAGTGACACTATCTTCTTTTTATGTTATCCTATGACTTTCTGTCTACATTTGGGCGGGGGATTCTGCTATTATTTTCATCTTGATCTCCTTTTCTAAAGATAGAGAGGCGTTCTTTTTGCATATGTTCTTCCAGTCATAGCTCAGACATAAAAATAATTAGCAGTAGGGAAAACTATTGATGTAAAAATTATTGCTGGAAATTACGTATTAAACTTTTCATATATCTGTTAACACCATGAGGTTAAGTACAACAATACTCAAATAGAAGCAACATCAAGCTATTTGATTACAAAAGAAAGAAAAGAAAAAATGAAAAAATGCACTATTTATGTCAGTTTGATCTTGGCATACCAAGATTTTCGAGAAGACATTTCAACCAAATGCCTTCCTTTGCTACTAGTCAATGCCATATATTCAGCGTATTTTGTAAACATAACTGATGCCTGAAGACTTGCTTTTCAATTCATAGAAGAACTGCCGACTGTGAAGGCTAACTGCTATGTATTTGTGCTCATTCCATAGACAAAGCCAACATTAAACTTTCCCTTCAAATACATGAGAACTGCAAACTGCTTATCAATGTTTTTTGCCCTGATAGCTTATGAATCTGCTCACTGTTGAGGGTAAAAATAAAATTAACATCTCATTGTTAATTCATATAATGAGAGTAAAAATTTAAAAATGGATAGTGCAAAATAACTAAATTAGTCTAGCATTCATATAAGGTTGCTCAATGCTCATCAAACATTCTCTTCAAGCTGGAGTATAAATTATCATATAACTCCAGTTTCTTATAAAAAACTGTAAAACATGAAGAAGCTAAGGAATTGTGTGGATGCTTATAAGCTGCTCCTTAAAACTAACATGTGGTGTAACATTCTTTTTTATGAGCGTGCATCTTCTATAAAATTACAGTCATTTGCAATACGTTTAGTTACTCATGAGGCAAAGATTTGTTGACAATATAGACAACCTTTTTGTTATCATAATTTAGAACTATTGACTTGTTATCTTGAAAATCAGGATCTTTCAGCATTGGCTTATTATCTTGAAAACTAAAATCGCCTAGCATGGTGTACCCATGTCATCTTATGTGGTGAGGGAGCCGTAACTCTATATTCAACACTAGATCTGGCCATTATATTTTGTTTATTACTTTACCAAGTTATCAAATTTTCATTAACATGTATAAACCAATAGAAGTTCTTCAATCACAAGCCAACATAATCAGCATTAGAATGTGCTTAAATATCAAGATTGCCAGCACTTTTATAGTGTAGCCCTTTTACTGGAGGCTGCTTTATGTACCTTAGAATTCTGATAACTACATCCTAGTGTTAATTGGCTAACAACCCCCATGATAAAGGAAAATATCATGTCTAGTACAGTCTGCCAACTAATCTCCTATAGGTAGAAACACCTTCTAAGAAATTTCCATCATTTGAGAAGGGAGCATTGTCCATAGGAGTATCAGCAGGTTTGCAACCCAAAAATCGAGTTTCTTTATGCAGATCACTAGCATACATCCTTTGTCATGAGCAAATCTTCAAAGAAGTACTTGAGAAGACCTAGATTTTTGGTAACAACTTGAAGTTCAAGATAAGCCTTAACTTCAAGAATGCCATCCTAATTATTCACAAGAATTTGTCATCCATATATATAACTAGGACGATTGATCTAACATGAGAATGTCAAATAAAGATGAGTGGTCAGTAACATTGCTCTTAAGACCAATTTATTAGCACCAAAATTTAACGAAGATATTAAGGCAATAAATTACCAAACTTTCTATTTCACACTAAACTCCCCACTAAGCCAAATTAATCTCAAGACTCCTAATCCTTCAATGATGAGGCAACCTCGTATTTCTAGTGGGCCTGTCATTGTTAAGGTCTTACTCTCATAATTCATGTAGGACCTAATTATTCTATCTTGACCCTGACAGTAGGTTATTATACCTCCAAATATATTATTGGTAGTTATAAATCTTAATGACAGGCTTCCATACCTTTAATATATCATCATCTAAATCCCTGACGGCAAGCTTCCATGCTTTTGTTATGTCTTTATAACCTTTCATAACAGCTAGCAAGCTCTCATAGTTGTTATGCCCTTCCCCTACACTTGATAGCTACATCAGTCCCTTTATTTAGTTATCATACTTATAGACCACAAAGTCTAAGTTAAGAATGCTTTGGTGGATAATCTTTGTCAAGCTTGTGATTGCTGCCCTTTGATAACAGATTGTCATAATGCTTTAAAAATACAATGAGTTAAATTGCATATATAGTCAATTACATTTTCAAAAGGCAAATTAATTTATTATTACTTTACCTTAAGAGAATCACCCTTAATGTTTTAGATTTTAGATAGGGTTCTCATGGGCACAAGACCCTATGGTTAATTACTGATGCGAGACGGAAAAAGATGCCAATGATATTTTATATTTATATTCAGCAAAATTGATTAGCAAATTATTTTAATTAGGAGAAAAATATTTTCTAAATAAATTATATGATAAATAAGATTTTTGAATCCCGTAAATTAAGATATTTTTAAAATTAAAATTAAATTGGATCGTATGATAAATAAGAATTTACACACAATTAGAGCCAAATAAATAATTCAAGTCAAGCAAATAATTTGTGTTGAAATCAAATAATCAGTTTAATTGCATTCGAGAAAGAATTTATCAGAGATTTGAATCGAAGAAAAGTCAATGACGAGGATTATGATCGAGTACGGGTGACGTGCGGACAAAGCGCGAACGACGCACGGGCGCGAGCACAGGAGGGCGCGCGAGCGATCGCAGGAAGGCGCGCGGTCAAACGCGCGGGCAGGCGGGCGTGCCGGCAGGCAAGTGGGCGCTGGCGCGCAGCCTGCAAGCTGGCGCAGGCGGGCACAAGC
>KZ452037.1:3288286-3307577 GCA_002786265.1 Apostasia shenzhenica | reverse complement strand
GGATAACTAGGCCAATTTGAGGATTTTCACCAAAGGCTAACCCTACCCTTTCCTTCACCGGAATATCGACCCCTTAACTCGAGTGTAGGCTCTTAGAAAACTCAAACATAATTTCATTCATAAAAAATGCTCCCCTTACAATGCAGGACGACCTCTTTATATAGAGAGATCTCATGTAGAAATTTGAAATATAATATTAAATGCAGAAAATAAAATACCAAATAAATAAAAGCAAATATGGAACTAAGTCTATTACAATAAAATAACATCAGCTCCAAATGTGGTGAGTCTCCAAATCTTCCAAATATGCTCTGAATCAAATCAATTCAAATCTAAATAAAGCTAATATAGAAATCTCTATTAGTTCTAATTAATTTGAATTTGAATTTTGATTCAGCACATAACATCCGATTCGATGCTGATCTGTGTCCCCACCAATTACCCCTTTCTATTGGAAAGAGAATTTTCGATTAAAAGAGTCAAATGTTAATATGACTTAAGAGTTGGCTTTAGGATTGAATTTGTTGGGAGGCGATGGTAAAGCCTACCAAAATCTCATTGTTTCACATCCAAGAATTTACCAGTTAAACCTGACTCACTTAACTTTCAAGTTTATGACTATAGAAAGATTCGTCAAAAATCATAGATTTTATTATTTGAGGATGTTCCAGTTAATTGTGGTGGATGAGATTCAAGTTCCTTTTATAACATACCTTATGTGATAAGTTCAGTCTAATTCAGAATTCCATTGATCAGTAATTTTGTCATGTTAAGGGATTCAAGCTCAACCAACATCGCGACCTTTAGGAAAATCCCCGCTCACCCCATTTGAGAATGCAAGATAAAGAGGTAAATGTCACAAAGTTTGGCATGGGCTACAATTTAATCTTAAGAATTATTGTTTGAGGAGGAACTTGTAATCTCATATGTCAATAGATTAGTTTAGATGAGCATTGTCAGTTTGATGGAATAGTGTACCAAGGACAAGGCTACCACTATAATAGTTTTATATGATAAGACATGTTTGAGGTGTTATGTAGGGCTGCTAACCGGACCAAACCGGATCTGCTCTGGTCTAGTTCAACTGATTCCAAACAAATTGAGGCAAATCCAAAATTTGTAAAATTATCCACTACTTGAATTGTAACACTTTGCCTTCACACAAAACATGAAATAAATGACCATATAACTACGGTGAAATCTCCGAAAATGAAATAAATTGAGCCCAAGTAATCCAACTCCTCCAAGGTAATTGATGTCCTTGTGACTGTAAAGGATTCCACATATGTTGCTTCATGACCAGCCCAACAGTATAGGTTCTTAAAGGAGATGATAGATTGTTTAAAGGAACATTTCCTAATTTGGTAGAGTAGTATTGCACCTAGGCACGAGACTACTAGTATTATGATAGTACGTGTTGACGGGGTTGTGCCTCGGCACGCTTATCAGATGTATTCTACACTACAGTTTCAGCTCTTGTAAGAGTATGATAAATTTAGTAGGTATTTATGATAGATATTTTAAGAAAATTTAACACTACAGTTTAAGCTCTCTCAAGGTAATGTATCTTACCGCTGTGATAGTCTACTGATAATTACTTACTTTGATATCCTTGAACATGGCCTTCCATGCCTGGCATCACTGAATATCAAGAAGTTATTTGCTTTGGTGGAACTTTAATAGTATGCTATCAATTTGCAGAATGCACCTTATGGGATCAACATAATTGAGAATAGCAATCTTGATCGTGGCTTGAGTGGGTGGAGTTCTCTTGGTTCATGCAACTTAAGCATATCTGCAGGTTCTCCCTGCTTGCTTCCTCCATCAGCTAAAGATTCAATTGACCATCTTGAAACATTAAGTGGACGTTACATCCATACAACGAATAGAACAGAGACCTGGATGGGTCCCTCTCAGATAATTACGGACAAGCTTGTCTTACATTTGACATACCAGGTCGCTGCATGGGTTCGTGTAGGATCAGGAGCAAGTAGTCCTCAAATTGTCAATGTTGCGCTTGGTGTTGATAACCAATGGGTCAATGGAGGGTATGTTTTGGTTACAGATGACAAATGGCATGAAGTTATGGGTTCGTTTAGGATTGAGAAGCAGCCATCCAAAGTCACAGTCTACATGCAGGGTCCTTCTCCACAAATTGATCTCATGGTTGCAGGGCTTCATGTATTTCCTGTTGATAGGAAGTCTCGTTTTTATCAGCTAATGAAGAAAACTGATCAGGTATTTTCTATAAAACCTTTTGCATTCATAGGTTTGATCTTTATTCAACCAAAAAACTAGATCATGCTTCTGTACTTGACAGGTTAGGAAGCGTGATGTTGTTCTAAAATTTCGGGGGATTGATGGTTGGAATGCATCTAATTCATTTGTCAAAGTTAGACAAGTACAGAACAGCTTTCCCTTTGGATCATGTATCAACAGGTCGAACATAGAAAATGAAGAATTTGTTGATTTCATTGTGAAGAATTTCAACTGGGCAGTTTTTGGTAATGAGTTGAAGTGGTATCATACAGAGCCTGAAAAAGGAAAATACAACTACAAGGATGCTGATGAAATGCTGGAGTTCTGCAAGAAACACGGATTAGGGACTAGAGGTCACTGCATATTTTGGGAGGTTGAAGATGCTGTCCAGCAGTGGGTAAAATCTTTAGACAAAAATGATTTGAAGAAGGCTGTTGAGGATCGTCTGAGAGACCTTCTCACCAGATATAAAGGTAGATTTAGGCACTATGATGTGAACAATGAGATGCTTCATGGTTCATTTTACACAGACAGACTGGGGGAAGACATCAGGGCCTACATGTTCAGAGAGGCCCATAAATTGGATCCTTCAGCCACTCTTTTTGTGAATGATTACAATGTTGAAGATGGTTGTGATGCTAAGGCTTCTCCAGAGATGTACATTCGTCAGATCTTAGATTTACAAGATCGAGGAGCACTGGTTGGAGGAATCGGTTTGCAAGGGCATATCAGCAATCCAGTGGGACAAATAGTGTGTGCAGCTTTGGATAAGTTAGCCATACTTGGTCTTCCTATTTGGTTTACTGAGCTAGATGTCGCTGCAGAAAATGAACATGTCCGAGCTGAAGATTTGGAGGTCATGCTTCGTGAGGCATTTGCGCATCCTGCAGTGGAGGGGATCATGCTTTGGGGGTTTTGGGAGTTGTTCATGTGCAGGGATAATTCTCACCTAGTTAATGCTGAGGGCGACATCAATGAGGCTGGCAAGAGATTCCTTGCTCTGAAACAGGAGTGGCTGACCAATGCTGATGGGTCTATTGATAACTTTGGAGAATTTAAGTTCAGAGGGTACTATGGAAGTTATACTCTGGAAATAACAACTCCGCAGAAAAGATCATCTCTTTCATTTATTGTTGAAAAGGGGGAATCACCACTAGTATTGTGTATAAATTTGTAGGTTATAGATGATTCTGTAAACAGTTCATGCTTTAGAAATTATACAGAAACTGAAGATGATTATGTCATCACTCAATCTTAATATATCAGTTTTCTATTATTTGCTAGCCCCCCTTAAGAAATTAAATTGATTTTCAGAAGTTTCATTTTTATGCATTCATTTAAAAAAAATATTACTAATTGAGATTGAATTTTTACCTTCTTAAAATATGCAAATGTAGCTTGTTATTCTTGTTGTGGATCTCCAGTCCATAAATACTCTGGTGAGTTTGACTAAAATAAGATGATCTTTGTCTACCTTCACAAGCCGTAATGTTTATCAGATTTTCTGCAATTGACCTCCTTTTGCAACGATTAGCTGATGCAGATGAGCTTTTGATGAAGTTTTGCCTTTCAACTTAGGAAAGGTGCTTGGCAGTCAAACAGGCAATATGAGCTTGCATGTAAATCATTTTCTCCAGGTAGGGTAATCGTGTTATGTTTATTCCTTTGAGTGCTTCTTAATTGTTTCAGAAAGCTTACATGTGACAAGCTGGCACAATACAACATTTCTATCATATTTTGTATTCTTCATGTAGTTTCTTTTATTCAACTAAATATTAGTCGGATTTGATTATTACTGTGGAAGGTTGGCAAATATGACTTTTTTATTAACATGAGGCCCTTGTATTTTATGTCAGAGATGATTGTTCTATTTCTTAAAACCGAAGTCTTTTCCTATTCTTGTGCTATATTCTTTTGCTCTGTATTTGATAGGTCGACTTGACATCCCTAAGCCTACTAAAATCTAGGCATTGATGAAGAAGCAAACTAGAGCGGAGCTAGTCTTGGCTCCATAATCAGCAGCCTATATGAAACCTATGTTGGCACTTAGGCCTTCCCTAGGGGGGTTAGGGGTGTTAAAAATATCCGAAACTCGAAACTCGCTCGGAACTCGTTCGATTTTTGAATCGACTCGAAATCGGTTCGAAAATTTTGAATCGAATCATGAGCTAAGGATTTTGGCTCGAAGTTCATTTCGAGCTAATTTCGAGTTGGTCCTAGCTCGCTCGAAACATGATTCGATTTGGCTCGAAATTATATGTATAGCATAAATAATATTATATATTATATAAATATATACATAAATAAATTGTTATTTTATATAATTTAACTAGTGGTTTAGTGGTAGAGTAGAGGAGATTTAAGGTTTATTTTCCTAAAAGTCTAGGGATCAAATCCTCTTAAATACATAACATTTCTACATTTTTTTACAATTCCGAGCTGATTCGAATCATGATTCGAGCCGGCTCGAAATCGAGTCATTTCGAGCCGAGCCAGCTCGAATCATATCCCATTTCAATTTCGGACCGATTTCGAGCCGAGCCGAGCCGAGCTCGAAATTTTCGATTTCGAGTTGAGTTTGACTCGCTCGAAATCAGCCCGATAACAGCCCTAAGGGGGGTGGTGAATTGGGAATAAAAAAAAACTGAATAAATTAAGCTTATGAAATAAACAATAATTAAATGAAGTATACTACAAAATATTCAAGACAGATGGGAAGTGAGTTGAAACTACAGTAAAAATAGGTCAAAATGCAAAAATACAGTAAATTTGTTGATTTTACTAAATTGATCGGATGGCCTATAATATAGTCAAACACCAAATAAAATAAGTTGATTTGGATAAATTGATCAAACAACAAAAGTAACATAATAAGAGCTTAGAATGAAATTTGTGAGCGATATTATTTAGATGTTATGTCAATTAATTATATTAAAGTAATTTGAGCTTGTTTTTGAGTTAAAATCAGATTTAATATATTTATGTATTACTCGAATTTTAACGCACAAGAGAGCAGAAAAATACTCAAGTGATTTATAGTGGTTCGGCTTCCTGTCTAGTCCACTCCTCATGTTGCTTAAGTGGAAATTCAATTCACTAAATACACTGGCTTTTAACGGGAACCAAAGCCCACCAAACCAACAATGAATTTTTATACCGGGGAAATTCTAATTCACCTAACTTCTCACTTAATGGAAACAACTAAGCACCTCCACAAATGGAGTTAAAAAAAAAAGAACAAAGAGAGTTGTTAGTTTAACTAGCTAATATTATAACTTGTAAACAATTGGGAAATTACAAAAGAAGCTCTATGAGCATAGAGATTTGCCAAGAAAAAAAACTAGAGAAATCCGAAAACAAGTTATTCAAGAACTCATTTAAAACCAAAAAAAAGTTAGATTTTGAAGAGAAAAATCCGTTTGCAAGCAAGTTGAACATAGCAAGCGATATGACTTCGAAAATAAGCAAGAAAACCTCAAGAGGATCTCAAATAATATGCAATAACGCAAACTTACTTTGAGCACTTTGTACTTGTAGGAAGCATAAAATCTGAAGCTCAGAATATGAAAGAACAAGTAGAACACGTGTAGCTTCAGTTTTTTATTGAATTCCAAGCAAAAACTTCTCCTTCGAATGAACTTCTTCTTGAAGATTGCAAACTTTGGCTTAGGAAGAAGTGGAAGAACACTTGAAGCTTGAGAGGAGAGCTTGGAATGACTTAGAATTTTTTTTGCAGTGTATAGAAGAGCAAAAAACAGATTGGCTGCAGGAAAGAGTTATGGCTGAGTAAAATTGTCTTTAACTTAAGCACATCAATAAGAGAATGCCAAGTGGTCGTACCCTACCCAAAGACCAATGAGAGGGAGGCAAGTGGAGGGTATTTTGGCCATTTTTGAGCTTAGAGAATGGTGGAAAAATTTCAGATTTTCTGGAAATATGTTGTAGGAAATATGGCAACAAAACATAGATATTAGGTGTGGGAAAAAATATAAAAAGCTTATTAGTCTTGCTGAGCATAAGGATAAATGAATGGATGCCAACTAGGAATATTTTTGCCCTTAAAACATACTAAAAATTTTCACTTTGTCTCAGCACATGGTACAAAAATCTGAGCCAAAGGACGAGGAGTAAGTGAAGGTTGATTCACTTTTACTTCATATGGAAGGAGATAAAGAGGTAGGAGAAAAAGAGGTTTTTCACAAAATAAGAATGATAGTACAACACAAAGCTCAAGAAATATCTCAAAAATATTTTTATGGCAACCTGGTATAAAGGTCCTACGGTCAAACTTGGAACTATGCTGATATGGCAGTCCAATCAGCCCATAGCAGGGTCAGTTGATTGATTTCACCAAATTGACCAGTTTTGCTTTGAGGGTTGGAAAATGGGACTTTTTTGAGAGATTTTTGGCCAAGTACAATAAAATGTGGTACTAGGCTAGCAAAAATAAGTGCAAGTAAAGTAAAGCCAATAAGGAAAACATAAGTAAAAACTTTTGGCAAAAGTAATCTATTTATATAAAGTCCTAGGAAAAAAAAAAGTAACAAAAGTTGAGTTCCGCTTCACTTGGACTTGAGAGTTTTCATCTTCTAAGGGACGATTAGCCTGTAAAAATATACTTACAAGAGGATTAGTACTAAACTTAAAGTAATTACAATCATCAAAATTAATGAGGTTCAACAATCTATATTTGCTTTCCCCAAAATGTTCTAGGATTTTTGATAGAGTTGGTTGAATGAAATCAATTTCTTATTTACAGTTGGATCTGGATATTATGCTGTCCCATTGAAACATTGAAATGGTTATACAGTGTATTAGGTTTTGAAGTGTTCAAACATTAAACAGGTTAAACTGTACATTAGGTGTTGAAGTATGCCAACATTTAGCATTCTGATCCACCAAATTATTAGTATTTTTATGGGGCACAACTTGGGCAATTTATCTTGGAATTCAGAGCTATTAAAGCTTCTTAAACTTAAATAGATATTATGGAATAAAATTCGAATATTAGATGATGTATAAGTAGGCTGATAAAAATCCAGTCCAATGGAAAGCTAGGAAATCATTATATATGAATAGAGAAATTGCAATACAAAATTAAAAGGAGAGATTTGTGATGATTTTGAAATCTTTTCTACTAGGTGTATGGAAAAGTGGGCTAACCCAATCAATCTTTCTTGAGCAATGGAAAGGGCCATTGGTGTGCTTGTATGAGTATCAAGCTACTGTGTCTATTGCTTTTGTAGATTCAAGCTATCTTTAACAATCCATTTGAATGGTGGTAAATGAACTAAAAATTCTCTTTCTTCGTTATCAAGTAAATCACCATTCATGACTTGGAATTCTATCCTCTCATCAATCCAATCACCAATTGGTTTTTTGTTTACACAGGCATGACTGGGGGGGCATTTTGCTTCACAAGGTAGGTATGTGTTTCGCGCAATCATGATAGTGCTCGACTATGGAAAACTTATATGGGTTGTGCCTATCATCCGGCTTGTGCCATGTGGCAGGATTACCCCTTCAAAATGTAAGATTCAAACTTCCGGAGTTAGTGAGAAAAGGCACCATGATCACTCAGAAAACTACCTGATAATGCCCTCAGCTGAGGAAAAGATCTTTGCATTTTCTGGTGCGTTTTTTATACATGTCATGTTCATTAGACTTTCAAATGGGTGCTGATAACTACCGAATACGGCCTTCAGCTAAGTCAGTAAGAAGCCAACATTTTGAAGCTATGAGCACATGTCTAACCCTTGGGCTTCTTCCAGATGTACCCATCACAAATAGAAGTAAAGAATATAATAGAGTGCTTGTCAATCCTTTCGAAACTGTTGTATTAAAGCAGCATGGGAATATGAAGTTATCTTCCTAATGTTGCAAAAAGAATAAAAAAAAGATAGCTTTAGTTCAGTTGCCCACAAATTTCACTTATTCAATTCTTGGAGATATATGCGGTCAATGCTCCTTTGCTTCTCTATCAAGACATTCTTGCTTCGCAGCCGAACTAATTGGATGCATTCCCAAACTTATATTTTTTACTTTATTATAAATATTCATATGTTATTCTAGATCATACATAAGCACCATGGGTTCAAGATGTGGACTCATCTTGATGCTAGGGCTTTATCTTGCAAATCTTCTGATTAGATCTTTTGCCTCTGTTGTTTCTAATGGGAACTTTAACGACGACTTCTTTGTCACATGGTCACCGAGCCATGTCAACACTTCAGCAGAAGGGCATTTAAGGAGTCTAAAGCTAGACCAGCAATCTGGTAATCTTCTGACCTCTGTATAATTCAAGATAAACTAGTAATCTGATGTTGTTTTAGTTAACCCCACCGTGCTTTTTTCTGTAGGCGCCTCTTTCGCTTCAAAAGACGTGTTCTTGTTTGGGCAGATTGATATGCAGATAAAGCTGATACCAGGCTACTCTGCAGGCACAGTAGTGGCCTATTATGTGCGTCTTATCTTGAAGCCTGTAATTAAATCAATTAATTTTCTCATTGCCATGTCGCCTTCGTGCAGTTGAGTTCTGATCAACCAAATCGCGATGAAGTAGACTTTGAATTCCTGGGAAATGTGATAGGAGAGCCATACATTCTTCAAACAAATGTATATGCTGATGGATTGGATGACAGGGAGGAGAGAATAAACCTGTGGTTTGATCCAACTGAAGGCTTCCACTCATACTCGATCCTTTGGAACCTCCACCATATAGCGTAAGAAGCCAATTTCTTCTTAAGCTTCTGATTGAAACAACTATAAACTGCATTGACTAGTGTGCATGTGCTTTCTATTCTTTGATAGGTTCATGGTGGACAGTGTGCCAATAAGGGTTTATAGGAACCATGCAGATAAAGGGGTCCCCTTTCCAAGGTGGCAGCCAATGTCCCTCAAGGTCAGCATATGGAATGGAGACAGCTGGGCGACCCGTGGCGGCCTCGACAAGATTGACTGGTCGAAGGGGCCCTTCATGGCCTCATTCGGAAATTACAAGATCGATGCTTGTGTTTGGAAAGGGAACCCCAGTTTTTGCAGGGATAATCAAAGCAATGTCAACTGGTGGAACGAGCCCCAATTCAGTGGGCTAACTGAAAGGCAGAGGATGCTGTTCAGGTGGGTGAGGAAGAACCATCTCATCTATGATTACTGCCAGGATCCACAGAGGTTCCAGGGTCATCTTCCAAAAGAATGTGTGCTTTCCAAGCTCAACTCGTAATGAAACTTATTCATGAACACTATCTTCATCGGATTTGAATTGCTTTTGTAGACAACATAAAATCCTTCATGATCAGCGTCGTCATTGTTGACTCTGATGTTAAGAACTGAATTCATTTCTGCGTGATAAAATAGCATCTGGGTTCTCGAGTTCTTCTACAAGTGTCATAGGTTAGATGTGAGTTTTTCATGTGGCTGGTGTGTGCATTTTAGTGGCGTATTCTGGGATCCAGAGTTCTTTGTCATAGTTTGACATGTTTTGAATTGTTCACACAGTTTGTTGATCTTTTCACACAAGAACTTCAGTCATTTCCTACTAGTCTTTTTAGCATTTCTATTAATTTGACGCCAAATTATTGTTGACGAAAGGTGGGTGTCCTGAGGAGATGGGAGGTGGGTCTTGTTTGGAAGATTTAAGTAGCGGCATATGTTTCTATAAGGAAAGGAAAAGGAGAATTGATTGGGTTCGGACGGCGCACCGTCCGGAACCCAATCAGAGGGCGCCACGTGTGCCATACAGTTGGGTCCGGGCACACGTGGCGCTCTCTGATTGGGCGTCCGAACGGTGCGCACAACGCACCCAATAATTTTTCAAGGAAAAGAGAGTGTTGACTTGAAGCTAAAAGAAAATTCACTGGATGAGTAAAAAGTGGTCACCCAAAGCTTTATGATCAATAAAAGACAAGAGAAGAGAAGAGAAGGTGAGAGAGACTCTATTGGTAGTCTCTCTGGAGGTTTAGCTTTTGAACGGTCTACCTGTCTACGGAGAAGTAGAGTTCCTTATATTTATAGGTGAGGGGGAGAACATCGCGAGCAAGGAAACACACTTCACAATTTGTTAAGAGTTTATTAGAGATTGATAGTGACTAAATATTCATCGATATAAGAGAGAAAGTGATGTTGATTAAAGGATGAATCGTCTTCAAATTGTTGTGATTTATCATGAATTGTTGATAGGGCCAAAGAACCCTCAACAAGAGATAATGAAGTATAGAGATATAGTGAAAAAGTAGGTGTAAGAATCAAGAAAGTTTGATATGATTGTCTATTTAGTCATCGGCAAACTCGATGGGCGATTTGACCCAATTTGCCAAAAATGTTCAAAAACTCCTGAAATCTTACATTCGTTGCCTTAAGCGGACCATTAATTAATGCCTAGGGATATACTTTTGTTGAACTTGCTCAAACGGCTCGTTTGATTTAGACTTTTTTTCAGTCTAACACAAATTTTAATTATAAAAGATAAATTTATTTCACATCCAACACAAATATGAATATTAAAATTAACTTTATTTTATATTTTATACACTTTTTAATATTAAATTAAATTGTTTCTTATTAAATCTATAAGATAAAATATTTTTTTTTCTTATCTAAAATTTAACCTTGAACCAAACAAAGCCTTTCGGGTGAATTCAACCGAAGTTCATATAGCGTATATTTTCTTAGAATTAGTTTTTAATTAATTTCAATGAATTTAATGATTCATTATTAATGGTTGGGACTAAGAAATGCATGCATTTTCATACAAAATATCTGAAAAAGACGAGTAAACTTTTGTCCTCAAATTTGATTTTTGAGCACTTAGGCCTCGTTTGGTTCGAGTTTTCTTTTTAACAAAAAAAAAATTAAAATTTAATGAAAAAAAATTTATTTTAATATTAGAAAATATGTAAAATATGAAATATTTTTAATTTTAATATTCATATTTGTGTTGGATGTGAAATAAAGTTAATTTTTATGGTTAAAATTTGTGTTGGGTAAAAAAAATACTTGAAACCAAACGATTTAAATTTTCATTTTAATTTCATGTTGGATGTGAAATAATTTCAATTTAAATTTCATGTTGTGTACTTTTGTTGCTCTCTTCCTTGACTTGGTATCATGATTTTCTTTGTTTGTTGTTGAGTTAGAAATGTTGGATTAGGGGTGGCAATATATGACCTGACCCGTGAACCCGATCCGTGAACCCGACCCGTAAATTTCGAATATGGGTCATGAATTTTGACCCATTTATTAAACAGGTCGGGTTCGGGTTGGGCATAATTGGGTCGGGTAGGGTTCAGGTTGAGCATTTATCAAAAAATACTCTATAAATGGGTCGGGTTGACCCGCCAACCCGACCTATTTATTAATCAGGTCGGGTTCGGGTCATGAATTTTGACACATTTAATAAATGGATCGGGTTCGAGTTGAGGCTATTCGGGTCGGGTCGGATTCGGGTTCGACCCAAACCCGACCCGCCGACCCATTTTGCCACCCCTATGTTGGATGCTAGCCTTTATAGTATATTCTTATAACACAATAATAATATATATTCTATGAAGGTTCGTCAACTAAATTTTTAAATATAATTATTATCATCAAAATCAATATAAGTTCAACATAAATACTAATAATAATTTTGTGTCACCCTAAGAGACTTAAGTAGAAGTTAAATAAAAAAAATAACGGATGAATTCTCTTGTTTAGTTGGAGAATTTTTTTAGAAATATTTAAATTTTTTGAGATAAAGAGAGAAAAATTATTGTAATATTATGATAAAAAATAAAATTATTTTATTATTAAAAATTATATTAAATGTGAATAAAGATTTATTTCATTACAATGTAGGGTATAAAAGAAAAGTAATTTTTAAGATTAAAGAATTGTATAGTATGTAAAATAAAGATAATTTTAAAAATTTATATTTATATATGATAGTAAACTAAATATAAAATATTAAAAACAAAAAACTTTGAGGAAAACTTTGAAGCTATTTTTGTCTAATAAATCGTGTATTTTTTCTACCATCAACATTACTTTATAATAAAAAATTAAGTTTTAAATTTTAATATTAAGATAACTTCACATCATATAATTATGTTAATATATTTTTGGGATAATTGCTTGTATGCCACATCATTTTTACTTTATTTATGCACTACTCATCCATTCTTAGTTAATTATGTTAAGCAGACTCAAAACATTATAAAACCTTACATATACATACTTAAATTAAAATTTAGTCAAAATCTATTTGAAAAAAATATTTCGTTAGTAAATTATTAAAATTACATTTTTACCCTTAATAGTATATTTTTTTTTCTTCCTTGATGTCACACTAAAGCGCTAATCTGTCCTAAAATCAATTCACGTCGCGGATGTTTCCTTTCCTTACCACAACCTAAACATCACAGTTTTAAGATTTTCACTCAAAATATATTTAAATACCCTTAAAATAATATGATGAACGGTTCAGATTTTTTGTAATTTAATTATAATTAGGTTATTGAAAAATTATAATTGCTCATTATAATGAAAACAAGTGAAAGTATGTGTATGTAAGATTTTATAATATTTTGAGTGTGCATAGCGTAATTAACTAAGAATGGATGTGTAACGCATAAATAAAGTGAAATAGTGTGGCATGTAGGTAATTATCCCTATATTTTTTTAACGTAGTGCAATAATAATATTCAAGCCAAATAAAGGCAAAAATTTATAAACTTAATTATGTGCATACGATCAAATCTTAAGGACCAAAATGACATTTACCCATTATTAAAGACAAAATACTTCTTCCTAACAGATTGCTTTACTCGAAAATACAACCAATAACCTTCAAAGAGTAAATTTAGCCAGTTTGAAATTAGCGATATTAAATTTAACTAATTTTTTTAATTAAAAATTTAATTATATTTATATTATATATATATATATATATTTTTAAATAAAAAATTAATTCTATTTCATATTTCATATACATATTAAAATAATAAAAACTTTATTATATTACATGTTTCATACATCTCAACATCATAATTATTTTTATTTTTATATTATATATAATTTTTAATAAAAAAATATCATCTAAATTTAAATTTAATTTTTTATTTCAAATAAATAAATTTAAATTTAACTTTATTAAAAATAATCTTTACCCCCACAGTATCAAAACTTAAACAAACTATTCCATTGCTATTTTATGCGAATGAAATATAGCACTATTCCTTCAAAAAATGAAAAATATTTTTATATCACATAAATCTTACAATATTATATTTCAAAATTATTATCATAAAATTTATAATATATGAGAATTTTTTATAAAAAGGATATATATGATCTAATATTAAAAGATAGGACAGATTGCATCTAAGCCTCTAAGATATGAAAAATATTACAAATTAATCTCAATTTTTTAAAACTCTTTTTGAATTCTAGATTTACAAAAATGCTACAGTTTTAATCTATTTTTAGAATCAACTATTTTTACTTGTGATTTAAATTTTTTTGACTAATTTAAATTATTTTATACATTTAAAAAAAATTACATTTATCCCCAAAAAAAGCTTTTTTTACGTATAATATCTCTTAAATCAAATATTTACGTATGAAATTTCATAAATTTAATATTTACAAATAGTATTTTAAACAGAAATTAAAGTGAAAATACTACTTATAATTCACATTTAAAATAAATTTGCTTGTAACTTCGAGTTCAAAATAAAAAATACTATCTTTAAATATTGAATTCAAGGAATGACACTTGTGAATATAACTTAAAAAATACTATTTGTAAAAACAAATTTATTTGAGAGTGATAATTTTTCTTTAAAAAAGCATTTCACCACTCTATTATTACTATTTTAAAAAATTTAACAAAAATTTTAAATTTAATTTCTACACTAAAAATTTAAAACTTAAAAAAATATAAATATTAAATTTCAAAATATATTATAAAAAACCATAAAATTTAAAAATAATAATAATCTTACAATATACTAATAAAAAAGTTAACAATAACATCTTTATTTTGGGACCAAACCTGTAAATCTTTTGCAATTTCAAGACCAAAACCAAAAATTTTTTAAAAATAAAAATCAATTTACAACACCTTCAAACCTCAGGGCCCGAATGTAATTTACCATAAAATATTTGTGTGACATAAGACCAAACCAAAAAGAAAAAGAAAAAGAAAAAGAAAAGAAAAGAAAAGAAATGCAGCAATGCCAAACTTCAGAACTCATTGAAAGGTCAAAGTTCTCTCTATTTTCATTTTAATTCAACAAAAATGCTAATTAAACTGTCATTCAGGAATGTCACACAAATCATTTTCAGAATGCAGATTCACTTGATCCAACTTGGAATTATTTCTAAGAGTATATAATAAATTTCTTAATACCCTATGCTTACTAGCTTATATGCAAATTCTGGGAAGCAGCAGCATAATGTATATATATATATATAGATAAGATCATGGATTCATGGCCCAAGCCGGTACATACTGCCATCATCCATATAGAAGGAAGCAGCATTCTGCTGATTATGGTAGCCATCCAATACCATGAACTGCATGTCCTCGGGCGGCTTCCAGTGTCTCTTCCTTTGGTTTATGAACCAGTTGTTTATCTGCTTTTGATCGAGGCCGGTCGATTCGGCCAACGCAATCTTCTCCGACTCCTGCATGCCATCAATATCATCACTTGGCAATACAAATAATAAGGTAAGAAGGCATTGGGTCTCTCAGTTTTTCGAAACTCTAAATTTGAGTCGTCAGTTAGATCCTACTGATGGAAAAAGTTCAAGCACCATTCTAACACTATCTTTTCTTTTAACAGTGCTACTTAAGAATAGAGATAGACAATCGAAAAAGTTTAGTGAACTAGATCTGCTATTCTAAGTAGATTCATAAAATCAAAAATATTCTATTTATGTTCCTTTTGTTTAGAGAGTGTTCCACGAGGATCATTTTTGATGAATTCTATCAATTTTAGCTTCAAGGTAAAAATTGACAAAATTCACTCAAAAAACTCATATTGAACAATTTTTGAGCGGGAGGCACCTAAATAGAACATTTTTCATGAGCCTGAAGTTAGAAGTACTCACATGCTAAAACCATTAAATAGAGGATCAAATGGGGTATGAAAACATTAGAACAAAAATGCCTACAGGCCTAAAAAATCAAAATAGGTTTAAGATCAATTTCACTATTAATAGGTTTCAGATCAGCTAACTACATGTAGTTGGTTAGATGCAGTAAAAAAAAGAGGGGAATTAAGGAAAATGAGGATTACAGAAGGATAAGGCCACTTTTGGTGCAGCTCCCACCAGCTGAGAAGCTTCTGCCGAGCTTCCCTGGGTAGCTTCCCTTTCTTCTTCTTCTTGGAGAGCTCCTGCCGTAAGCTGCTTAGATACCCGCTGTACTTCTTGAGGAGCTGGTGCTTCAGCTCTCCGTCTTTGACCCTCGGGTCATCTTCAGCTTCGAAAGTTGTCTCTCCTGCACAGCAATCTAACTGATCATCTTCGGATAAACTCTCTCCAGTTTTGCCAAGATCATCTGTAGGCAAATAATATTTGATTCTGTCGATTAGTATAGGAATAGATTTGATGCTTCAGGCTTCAAAATCACCAGCAAAACAGTAACATGGGCTGAAGCAAACAGAAATGTCCTTTAAAACACTGAATTTTGTCACTGAATTATTAATCTATTGGATAATCATGTCAAGAAAGAAATTACCAGAAGATACAGCAGTTTTGTTCACATTTTTCAGACTTTCAAGTCAGCTTTTTGTATGTCCTTTAGAGCAATAAAATCTCAACAAGCTGGTCTAGATTTTTGTAAACATTGCATTGCCATGCAAGTCAAATTAGCAATACATGCAAATTTGTTTTGATATCCCTCCTAATGAGAGTAGTGACGAGGAAGTTTGAAAAAAGAAGACATCCAATGTTCTGTGGAAGAAGCTACAGAGTATGTACAATAGAATGACTACAAGTAATAAAACTTCTCTAATGGGGAAGCACATCAATTTGTAGGAAGTAACTTCAATTTCCAAGTATTTACATGAGATGCGATGTGTCGTCATCAATCAAATGGCCACCGTGAAGATGTCGTGCTTTGATGATAAATTACAAGCTCAACTACTACTGAGTTCATTGTGCGGGAGTTCGTAAACTCTGATGATCTCCTTGAGTAACTCCACTCTATATGGAGTAGTCATGATGAGTTATGTAACTTTAAGCTTGTTGAACGAGGAAACAAAAAGGATTTGTGGGTTTTTAGATTAGTGAAGCCCAAGTAATTGAGAGGCAAGAGAGAACTTGGAGAAAAACTGAATCCCAAATCAGGAGAGGAGTAAATTAATCCAAAGATATGTTACCACAATGGCAATCACGATCACGTTAAAAGATATTATCAAAATAAAAAAAGTGATCAGAAAACAGAAAATGAAAAGGAGTTTCTTCGTTTTCATCTCCTTAGGAACATCCTACCAAAAAAATATCACAATTGGAGTTGAAAAGCAATTCTTAATGACATCACCTGTTAAAGAAATCACTTAGGAACATCTGGAACATCCTACCATGTCACATCAAAGAAGAAGTTATTTTAGGTATATAATTTTAGAGACCATAATGGTGTAAAAATAAGGAATGATGGAATGTTGAAGATAGTTCGATATAGGGATATAAAGCTTTAGACTAGTCTAGGGTGTGTAAAAATAAAACTCAAAGATGTGAGGCAAGTTCCAGATGCCAACCTCATCTAATTTCCATAGGGAAGCCAGATGCAAAAGGCTATATTAGCATTTTTTGCGAAAGGTGATCAAAGCTATCCGAAAGATATACTCATTATAGCAAAGGAATTCAAGTGTAGTTAATTGTACGAATGAAAAGCTAAGATAAGCAAGCCTCCATTGAGAGATGCTAGAGAGAGTCTAAAAAGAGATGAGATACGTAAGGATGAGCCGTACGATAGTGGGAGAAGACTAGAAAACCGTAAAAAAGTAGAAGTTGGTATCGAACTTGAAAGAAACACCGGAGAACTACGTTCACATTTAGTAGCTAAACAATTGAGATGCCATAGGTCACAGATTGCTCAGAAGAGCATAGTACTTTTCATCATATTCATCGATGACTTTCTGAGGAAGATGTGAGTTTATTCACTGAAATCAAAGAAACTGCAAGTTTTCGAGAAGTTTCAAGAATATAATGGTAGAATGAGAATCCGGAACACATCTAAAGTATATCTTACAATAATAAAAGTGGAGAGTATATTGGAACTTTTGTTAAGTATTTTCAAAGAAATTATAATCAATATGAGTTAATAATGCCAAATTCATCTCCACCGAATATTGTAATCGAATGAATGAGCAAGGGCATAGTTGAGAGCATCATATTCCTACCTTCATATGCAAGTAATTGAAGATATACTGGTGGTTGGCTCCTCCATTGTGTTTAAGACTTCAGATAATTTTGTTGATATTAACTTGTTTGAATTCATGTAAATAGTTTTATTTCTTTAAAAGCTTCCACTCACTGCTTTCTAGACACTCGTCCATTGATCTTACATTGGATAGTGAGTTTGGATACTGGTTGTACTACCCAAAGGAGAAGGTCAATAAGAATATAGATGTAGTGCTGTTCGAGAACTAGACTCTCGAAGATACGAAGAAGGGGAAAATCGATCAATTATCTCCAGCAAATGGAGAACCAGATCAAGCGGATAGAGGAGTAAAAAAAAACTCACCAAATGAAAATTTTGAAGAGAAACCCCAAAGCCAAAGAAGAAGGCACCATCAAAGCAGAGGACTAACAACCGAAGATAAGGAAGTGGTCTTCAAGAATGCATCTTCAACAATGCCTGAGGAACAGGAATAGCTGAGTTTCGACACCTATTTTATTAGGTAGACTTACGTGTCAATTAATTCTATCCAGAAATCCATCAGAAGACCTCTCATTTAGCATTGATCGTGCATCTCCATTACTGTTTGGTTTTTGTGTTCTGCTACTTCGTCAGCCCATATGCAACTTGTTAGTTGATAATACATTAATCCTTCGCCTTCATAGAATTTGTTGAACTCTCATAAGGTATATTTTTTACTCTAGTCACTGTAAATAGTCTTGATAAAGTTGCCATTTTAATTTTTTACGAGGTTCTTGAAATTCTAAAAAATCCTAAAGACTTCTGATCATTTTCGCATAAAATAAACCTATGTCATCTTGGTATAGTCAATAATAAAGATGAGATGCATATTTTTTCCATGCAATGGTGGAGTTAAGGATCCACATACAGCTATAAGAATTAGCTCTAGAATTTTAGCTACACAAGATTTCCTAGAAGGAAATGATGGTTAGTGCTGCTTCCCTAATAGGCAACCTCATAGACGTCGTGGACTCCATCTCTAGATTTCTATGAAGCACTGATACTTCGTGAAACCTAACGTATTCATGTCAGATATCGTTACTCCCTGATGTACATCTAATACGCCACGTGACGTATCAATTTTTATTTTCATTTTTTAAAAATGAGATATTTACCCTATACTTTTTTGATATTTATCTGATAAGTCTTGATACATCTAATTAGAAAAAAAAATTAAAACAGCCGATTCGTCCTACACAATAACAACAACAACAACAACCCAAGCCTTAATCCCACTAGGTGGGGTCGGCTACATGAATCCTTTGTTTCCATTGCGCTCTATCAGTTACCAAATTCTTATCTAAGTTTAAGTAACTAAGATCACTCCTTATAGTTTCTTGCCATGTCTTCTTTGGTCTCCCTCTTCCTCTTTGTACATGGGCAAAATCCAGTAACTCAATTTTTCTAACTGGAGCTTCAATTGGCCTGCGATTTAGATGTCCAAACCATCGAAGCCGACTTTCTCTAAGTTTATCCTCAATTGGTGCAACACCAACTTTCTTTCGGATATACTCATTTCTCATTCTATCCTTTCGTGTATATCCACACATCCACCTTAACATCCTCATTTCTGCAACATTTATTTTATTTGTATGTTTCTTCTTTGCAGGCCAGCATTCAGCA
>KZ452037.1:3274710-3288276 GCA_002786265.1 Apostasia shenzhenica | reverse complement strand
CATAAGCACTGTCAAACATCAATTGAGATGTTATCTGGTCCTACTGCTTTTTTATGTTTCATCTTCCTTAAAGCTTTCTAGACTTCAGCTTTACTAATACGTCGGATGTAAGAATAATTTTTACTTTCTTTTAGGGTGCTGAATTCTATAAAATCAATTGAATTTTCACAATCTTCATTGAAAAGCTGTTGAAAGTAACTCATCCATCTATTTTTGATATCTTCTTCCATAAAAAGTACTCTTTGATTTTCATCTTTAATACATTTTACTTCAATTAAATCTTTAGTTTTTCTATCTCTTGCCTTGGCAATCCTATATAATTGTCTTTCTCTTTCTTTAGTGTCTAGCTTCTTATATAAATCCTCAAAAGCCATATTTTTTGCATTGCCTATTGCTTTCTTAGACTCTCGTCGAGCCACTTTATAGAATTCGTCCTACATAATAAAAAACAAAAATGTATCTCATACATAGAGCACAATTCATACATAAATTTGAACATTAAAATTGAGAGAGATATACTTGGTTACGCAATTGGGATCACAAAAAATTTTACACACGCTAGTGTTTTGGCAATAGAAAAATATTTGATATTCGCAAGCAGCTGCGTCATGTACTTTAGCTAACTTTTTATTGTGATCTTATAAATATTAATGATGTTTCTATTTTTTCTACATTAATTAATAATATCTTAGGTTTTATTGGATATTGGTCATATTTTTTATCTTAATCAAGATCATATTATGAAAAGAATAAGATTTTGACCCTTTTTATTTTACCTATTTATTTAGTCAGAGATTTAAAGAGAAAACTGTTAAGAACAAAATATTGCATTCGTATGAACAGTTAAATATATTTATAAATGTAAAATTAATAGTAATATTATGTCATTTGAGCATAATTTTTATATTTCTTATTTCTATATATAAATTGAATTATCAATATATTATTAAAATCTAAATAATATTTTATTACATAATTTTCTCGATGATATTAATTCAAAATCAAGTTACTACTCAGATATATTTTTTATGAATATTTGTAGGTGACGTCACAACGTAAATGTTAATGGGCGAGATCAAAGTATAAAATACCAATTTTGAAGCGCCAAAGTCAAATTAGATATTGATGGTTGATTATGAAAAATATCAACCAGCTCTTTAAATAGTCAAGGAAAATTGGAGTCAAATTAATGAAGTTGTTGCACGAAAAATTGCTGAAAATATTATTATGAGAGAAAAAATGAGATTATATTATATTATATAGTTATAATGGAAGCCATTAGGGGCTTGCGGGAGGTGTGCTCGGCAGAGAAGCTGGGTGTGCTCGGCAAGGGGGCTGGCTGGAGGTGCTCTCGGGCAAGGCTGGGGTGTCCACGGCAGAGAAGCAAGCAAGGCAGAGAGCTTCGAAGCTTTTCACCGGGCATCAATGGCAGCTAGACTTTAAGCTTGATCTGTTTCTTTCCTTTTTCGCACTGCTTTTAGTTCGTTTATTTTGCTAAGTTGTAGTTTTAATTTTATATGTTCTAACGAACTTTAGCTTTAGTTTTCATCTCATTTCAGCAAAAGCACTTTTATTCTGTAGCTCATCTTTGAGCCGTGGTTCAGTTTTTATTCAACGTTTTATGTTCTAGTTCAAATCTCTACTCACTCGCATTTAAATATTTAATATTTTCATTTGCATCTTATCTCAATCAAATCGTTTTGAAGAGACTATGTTCGGTTTGTTTCAACCCATCCCTGTGGATTCGATCTGTACTCGCACTTGCTTTCTACAACATTACCATGCGCTTGCGGTTTAACTAGTTTTTATATCAACAGAAACACAAATATGCTTTAATCAGGTTAGTATGTCTTGGTTTATGTCACAGTATCTTTATTATTAATTGTATCTTATTTGCATTAAACCAGTCGATTTGAATCGAATTTAAATTAAAGCTGAAATTAATTTACTGATATATATTTAAACTCTTATTTCATGTAGATAATTTGAAAAGTAGGAAAGTAATTAAACAAATTCTATGATATTATTTCAAATTTAATATTTTTTGAAATTCAACAATTAAATTTTTTTATTTTTTAAAGTTAAATTGTCTATAATATTGCTTTTAGTGATATCAAAAGTGTTTGAAAAAATATAGTTAACTTGAAAAAAAATTAAAAGATATTTTTGAAATTTATAGCAATAATTTGTATAAATCATTCTCATCTGCTATAGAACTACATCTCAAATAGAAGAATATAACGTATTATACATATATATATATATAACAGTCGTATCCTGACGTATCTATATTTTATTTTGTTTAAATTTGTCATATCATTGTGTCTGTATTGTATCGTATCTGTATCGCTTTATCGTACTTGTGCTTCATAGCTAGATTTCCTCCAGAAGATCTCACATCGCATCTTCTTGATCTACTGGAGAATATTCAAGGCATGGTTATTGAAGTGGCTAAATCTTTGATGCCATATCTAAGACTCATCAATAGTTGCTTTCATAGTACAGTATTTAGTAAATAATGCCATTAAATTGGAAAATTTATTCAGTATTTTATCTTTAGTTATTGCCAAAGTTCTATCATCCTAATCTCTTTTAAAATGCAGTATGTAGTTTTTTTCCATCATTATAAGTTTTGAAGCAAGCTAGGAACTAATAAAACTTTAGGAACCTTTCTCTGTTTAGATAGGCTATTCCTTGCCTATAAGATCTTTATTTCCTAGCTTGACTTCTGTGTGCTCAAGCAAAAAAAGTTCAACGAGTTTACTGAACATCGAAGAATTTCCTTCTCATAGGCTTCGTTTGGTTAGAATATATTTTAGATATATTTGAAGATTTTTTGAGATGGCAAGAGAAAATAATATATTTTAATATTATAATGTAAAATAAAGCTATTTATTATTAAGGATTGAGTTAAATGTGAAGTAAATTTAATATTTTTTATAAAAGTATGTGTATAATGTGAAATAAAATTAGTTTTTAATATTTAAATTTATATATGACATAAAATAAATATAAAGTATTGATAAAAGAATTTTTTGAAAGAATTTGGGTGCTTTTTCTAATCAAACAAGACCTTAAAGATGATTAAAATTAAATTTTGCTTTAAAGGTGATAACTTTAAAACTTTATAGCTTTTGGGGATTAATGATTTCCTATAGGCGCAAACCCATCGCTTAATTATCCATCTCCTTTCAATAAATAAGTTTTTTGATTAAAAAAAATTAATTTACTAAACTAATTGACACAATGATGAATAGAGATGAAGAAAGAGCACTATCAAGATCTCATTTGTTATATCATCTAAGGCTTCACCAATGTACTTAATTCACTTAAACTTTCAATTTAAAAATTACATAATATTCATCAAAAATCATGATGACCATCATTTAAAGACATTACGGTGAATTAGGTGAAACACAGAGTATAAGATCCAAGTTTGTTATCTTCAACCAACCTAGTTAACTCAAACTTTCTATATTGGCTTTACCTATATATTAGGGGATTGACAACCTACTAACGAGAGGTAGGCATCACAAGTCTGATGAAGATCTTAAAGTAGGATTTGAACTTTGTGAGAAAGCACGTTACAATATAACAAAAGCATGAAAGTCTATTGCTACAAAGATTTACAATACCATAACAAAAACGTGGAAGTTTATCATTACCTAAATTCCCGATGGCATATATTAAGCTATTTAACTTGCTATCAAAATTATGAGATGGCTCAAAATTCATGATTGAGTCTTAATTTCAAGCACATACATACTTTATTTTACAGATATTCACTTCTACATTCTTAAAAGAATTGAAAAATCTTTTTGTAGCATTTTAACTTCATAAATCTGAACTTCTAATTGCTTCCAAATAAATTTTGCAGGTAATGATCGAAGATATAGGCAGAAAAGCTAAGGCCAAAAATTAAGATAGAAAATGAAAGATCGAAAAAATAGGATTGAAAATGGATGATTGAAAAAATGGGTTAGATCCCACGGTTTGAAAGATCCAATTGAAAGTATAGAATTGAGACATTGGCTCTAAATTGAGGGGTTCGCTCTTTGTTGACGAATGAAAATGGTGAAAAACTTAATTTTATTGTATTATTTCTATATTGCAGCGTTTCTTGAAATATTGTATTTCTTGGAATGAAATGTAATCATTTATTATTCTCCATTCTATATTTAATTGTTCCAAATATTTATATGTTGACTTTGAGGTGACCTTCTCTGGGATAGTTTTCTTAGGGATGGCAATTTGTACCCGTACCCGATTAACCCGCCCCGACTCGCCCCTAATGGGACGGGTATGGGTATTCAAATTTTACCCACAACACCCGCCCCGTTATGAAATGGGGCGGGTTCGGGTATGAATCATCTAGACCCGCCCCGCCCCGTACCCAATTCAATATAATTTAAAAAATTTAAAAATTAATATCTAAATAAAAATATTACTCGGAATCGGACCAACCGGTGCCTCGGCCTATGTTGAGGTGATTAATCAGAGTGAACAAACTAATATACAATAGTGTTCGGATCATTTTCTCTGTTTTGGTTATATGCCAATGTTTAGTATACTGTCATTAGAAATAAGGTTCACGCTAACATATGATATTAATATTTTTGGTTCATAAATCAATTGATATCTGTTGCCTACAAGGGTCTTATAACTGCCTCATATTTGGTTCTTTTTAATTGTCCAATGCTTACTTTATATAAGAATCCATGCTAAGAAAGTTGACAATCTGAACAATTTGTATTAAGGTTATTGATTATTCATGATCTTATTACATATATTTATATACAGGGAATGGTTTTTATAAAAAATGTCACTAATATTCACCATATGGTTACGATTTTTGTTGTTTCAAAAAGAATAAAATAATTCAATTTTCATTAACATTAGTGAGGAAATGGGACGGGGCGGGGCGGGTACGGGTTTGTGAAAACTAGGGGCGGGGCGGGGCGGAAACGGGTATGAGGCGGGTATGGGTAATGAATAATATATAGCGGAGCGGGTATGGGTATTTATAAACCCGACCCAAACCTGCCCCGTTGCCATTCTTAGTTTTTCTTATGAGAATTAAATTTATTATTGAAATTGTCATTCTTTAAATGATCATGTTCTTAATTTCATGGTCCATTTCTTCTAATTTTTTCGTTGCTTTCTCCTCCATTCATTTGTTCAATAATTTTCTCGAATTTTCGGCAGCATTTGCCTTTGCAACTTAACTTGCCTCAGCAACTTTTCATTTTAAAAGATACCATGGGAGACTATCATTCTCAAGGGGAGCAATCACTGCTTGCGGGTCAATACTAAGCTACACTAATTATGCCACTGTAGCATTGGAACTACTATAAGTTCCTGGATAAATCAGCAACAGATCCTTCGATGAGCATCAACTTAAAGGAATATGAGAATTCTAAGTTTCAATTAAATAATTCTAGGCTTGGATTCAAGGGGCGGTCTGAGGAAAGAAGAAGAAGATAAAGTAAGAGAGGAAAGCCAATGTAGATTTCTTCAATGTTAGACAGATCAAAATGGAAATCATCTCACAACAAATTCAATAGGGGGCGTTTGGTTCAATGTTATCTCGATGTTATGTTATGTTATCTAGAAAAAACAATTGTTTGGTTTAATGATATCTATAAATAATGTTCTATTAAAATATTAAATTATTAGTCAAAAGATAACATTTAGATGTCATGACATTTAAATTACATAACATAACACTAAAATAACAAAGAACCAAATGCCCCCTAGATCTATTCTTCAAAAAGAAGTAAATTTTCTCTCTCCTTAATTTGCTCAGTTCCCTACGATCCATTCCTAAGGACTGCCTATTAGCAATTTATAGCTTTTGTTTTTACAGTCCATTTGCTCTGAATTAAGTACAACACTTAGCAATGGCAGTGAAAAGATAGCTGGCTTCTAACCGGCACATAACTAAATTTGTTATACTAGGTGGTATTTCAAAAGTTAGCTCTTCGACCCTTTGATATTTTCGAACTTTTCTGTCTCCTTCAAAAGGCACTGATTTTCATCGTCTTTCTTACATTTCGACCACTATATTCTTTAATTCGATGATATCACTTTTTCAACTACTACAATTCTAGCTCTTCGATGGTAAAAATTGAGAAAAACTTCACTTCCCACCAAAATTTAAATTTTAGATGTTAACAATTTTTGCATGTCCAAGTTGTAAAAGATATTTTTATTATTTGATGTTTGGTTACTGCAGCGACTCTCCTTCAATATAGTTGGCATAATAATTCGACATAGACCGACATGTAGTTTCGACATGTCTAAATTTTGACACTTGGCACATCATGGCATTCCTTCGTGAGAGCAATCTTTCTCTAAATAGTTTGTGTTTTTAGATTCCATGAGGAAGATATGTATATCTTTCTTCTTTTGCATTTCCATTAATACTCAATTAAAAAAAATTAGTGATATTCTTTTCTATATTTTGAAATTGTGTATTTAATTTAGCTGGCCTGAATGGCACATTCAACTAAACTTTCATTTCCCCTATTTCTTTTTTTGTGCTTCAAGAGAAACAATCAACCCAACGGCTGTTAAAGTTTTTGAATCTTTAAATTCTTCAGTTTCCGCTATTAGGTCGTATTTTTTCTGCAAGAGTAGTCAATATTTTTCTATGATTTTTTGACCTGTACTCTTCTTTCCATAGGTTATCATTTGATTAACCAATTCCATAAGCAATGTTATCTTGTATAGTCTCCAATTCCTTCATTTTAAATTCTAGAAATCTCATCTTAGAGATTGAAGAAGAACTTCTAGCACCTTTGCGCCAAGTATCCCGCAATTTTTGGAAAAACGAGTCTCCTCCTTATTTGTTGGCATAGTGGATTCTTTACTATTGGTGCCTTGCTCAACTATATTACATAGGTAATCGGATATAAAACACATCCTCATCTCTTAATTCTTCAATAAGCGCACGCGCACACACACACATATAATTTTTTAGAGATTGAGGTCGAATGTTTTTATAGTTTGGCCATTCAGACAATGTCGATTGGAACAGTTGGGTGAGATTATTTGTAGTGTGGAAGCTTTCAACAAAATTAATGGCAATGGAACGAAGCTCAAAGATCAAATATATATAGGGAGTCTTTCGATAAATCTTGAAGGAGCGAGTGGAGGCTAAATTACAAAGAGGAAGTAGCTAGCTAGGATCGATGTAGTGATCTAGAATGTCTAGGTGTGAACATGTATTGTTCATTACTTTGAAAGCATGGCCGAGGGGACTATTTATACAAACATGACTTTGAAATAGTCTGGAAGAGAATCAAATACATTACAGTTTCTAGATTCTTCTATATCATCTTAATTTTTCTTTGTTTTTCTACATTATGCTAGAATGCATTAAAAGTGTTAGCATCCATACTGCTCTAGTATAAATGAGAGCAACACCATTCATTTCTACTCATAATGCATAAAAAAGATTGTTAGCGAACCACATGAAGGCACAGGACATGCAGGTGAGAGGGAGAAAAGGGTTTCACGTAGGGTAAAGAAGAAGTGGCTATTTAAAGGCATATATACTACTAAAAGCCAAGCAAGAAAGCTGTACTGCTGTAGATCTATACAATTTGTTTTAGCATGACAGGACAGGAAGATGATCTGCATTATTTTCACTACCTACATTAATCTCCCATCGGTTTGCAAACAATCAATATAATAATACACAAAATAATATCCAAATTTATAACTAGATCTACAACGAAGCTGCAACGCTAGCTAGCTCCAATTAATCATAATCCCAGTTCAGATCCAATGGGCATGCAGTTTGCAAGCTACATCGATCGAGCTAACAAATGTCACACAGAAATCAAGCTTCGCTGCGTACTGTTATGAATAGAATCCTATGTTCTTTTCACAGTACTGTTCATCCAGAGTTCAAGAGAAAATAAAAAAGTGGGGATTAATATTCTCTTATAATGACTGGGGAGGCAGATTTTCTCCTTTGGAACCCTAAAAACCCTAAAGAATCGTGTCAGAATTTTCTCCTTTAGATCTCCTCCTTGTTTAAGAACAGAACAACCACGTGTCCATTCCCCCCTGGCTCACCCTCAAAATCAAAGCATTTCACTAATGTCTTCCACTGCTCACCCCCGTGATGTGAGGGGAACTCCATTGTTAGCCTCATTCTGTAACCCTCAACTTCGAGATCTGTGATACTAAACGTATAAGTATTTAATTAATTATGTATGTTTATAATTAAAAATATAATATAGCATGCAGGGCGAACGGATTAATTTACAGAATTTTAAAAGTTCGTTGGGATAAGGATGAATGAAACGATCGAATTCAGTGATGATTCTTGAGCTATTAAGCCACCATGGGTGGGTACGTTTCCCTCAAAAAGAAGTTAAATTTTTTTCAGAGCCCTGGAACCCTAATTCATCCTGCTTCCTTTCTAAGTGAAGAAAGGCCGATGTTTGCACTGGAGAAACCCATGGGACAGAAACCCTAATTAACACATGGCGCTTTCAGCTTTCAGCTTTCAGGGCAGTACCTATATATACATATTTAAAGTAGAAAGGAGGGCGGTGATTGTAGCATGAGTTACCGGCGGAGCAGTGGAGACGCGGAGAGCCGCCGGTGACTGAGTTGAGCTGGGACTCAACCCTCCGCAGGAAATCAGCTGCCTCGTCGAGCGGCCTCGCGAGCTCCTCACGGTACTTGACGAGCATATGATAATATGCTTCCTTTTATGAAATAATATAGAGAGGAATACATAGAACCAAGTTAGAGGCTTTAGAGAGAGAGAGAGAGAGAGAGAGGAATGAATAGTGATCAACCATGAACTGGTCGAGTTCGGGGTCGTTACTGCCGGACACCGCGGGCTGCCGGAGCTCGAGCTCTCCGGCTATGGTTGAGAGTTGGGCGGCAACCTCCGGCGGCGCTCCGACCTTGTGGCAATTCATGTAGGCGCCGACGAGGTTTGGGTAGTGGGGGTGGGAGATGATTCTGGCCTTGATGGCGTCCGCATCCGGAGGCGGCTTCCCGCTGCTTCCGAGAGCACTCTGCGAGGAGGAAGCGGATGCGACGGCGGGCGGTGAGCAGGTCGCCGCCGGTGCAGCGACCAGAGATCCTGGTTTGAGAGTATGTGAAGAAGACGGAGAAGAGAGGATGGAATACATGTAATCTTCATGTCCTCCTCTCTGTTGGTTGAATCCTCCCAGTGGCGAGAAATCATCCATTAGATCAGTTCAAAGCTGAATTGAAGAGCGAAAGAACAATGGAGGAAATTAAACATATAAGAAAGGAGACGATTTCCAAGCCCTTATTAAACCCTTGCCGGAGAGGAGGAAGGGGACGGAGAGAGAGGGAGAGAGAGGGAGAGAGAGAGAGAGAGAGAGAGGTGGTGTCCTGTGGCTACCTTTCTTTTCGAACGTCAAATCAAATTAGACGGGAGATGGAAGATGTTTCGTAACGCCGTTCGAGTGTGAAGGTTCGCCGTTAGAGTGTGTGAAGGTTTTAGATTATGTTAATGATGGTAATATTAAGGGTATTTTTCTTTTTTTTAAAAAAAAAATTCAAAAAAAAATTCATATATGATTTACATAAAAACATTTAATTTAAAATATTATAATTTTATTAAATATAAAAATAAAAATAAATTATTATTTTATTTAAAAAAATTTATGTTACCTAAAATAGTAAATTTATTTAAAATATTTTTTTCTTAAAAACTATTAACTTAAGAGAATAAATTTGAACTGCAATAAAACTTTAAAAATATAAAAAAATAAAAATTATGACGACTATATATATTTGATTTATATTAATAATTTATTTTAATATTAAATAGGAATCAAATTAGGAGGTCAATGGAATCATATAAATTATATTTGAGAAATCTATGTGTATTTAAAAATTATAGGTAGCAAAGTGTTTTGTAAATTTTTTTAAATTAGAATTAATTTATATTTTTAAACTTTTAGAAATTTAAATATAATTAACCCTACTATTAATGAAACATAAAAAGTTTGCATAATTTAATTATAAGAATCATTGTCCAAAGAGGGCAAGGAAACTTTGCGATTTCTTTTGTGAATAAGGAAAGTTTACTATATCTTAATGAGAATAATTCTGTCAAATTTCCCATTTGATTATGTTCAGCACTAATCATGATTTTAGGTATAAGATGTCTGGTGTTTAAGTTTTAAATGTTTTACATATAAATAGATAATTTAGTTGTTTTAAATAAATAGAAACTTATAAGATAATTTTTATAATATAACACTATTTTGTTAAAAAATAATGATTCGTTTGATTTGGCAATAGATAATTTTATAATTTATTTGAATAAAAGAGGTTAATCATGTTCAGTAAATATTATTTTTAAAATTTATTAATTATAGATATGTAGCGGCATATGGGCCTCATTCGGTTTGAGAATTAAATTTTCGATAAAACAAAAATATTATCTTATAAATTGAACAGAAAAAAATTAGTTTAATATTACGAAGTGTGTAAAATATAAAATAAAGTTAATTCTAATATTTAAATTTGTGTTGAATGTGAAATAAATTTAATTTTTATAATTAAAATTTGAGTTTGACTTAAAAAAAAAGTCTGAATCGAACGAACTTATAAAGTATAAACTTGGCCAATCGGGATTTATAATATTTTTTAAATATTTTAGACACTGATTGGTTTTGTTGAATTAATAGGGATAACTTTGCAAATTGATGTGGAGGTTATAGCATTAAAATATTCAAATAATATTACATCCAAATAAGTCCCAGTTAACTTGGCATAATTCACTTAATTTCATAGCAATTTTAATCATAGTAAATTTGCTATAATTTTATATATAAGTATTCATTTTTGGCATTCAAATTCAACGCAAAATACTCTGAAATGTAATGCAACATAAAATTAATTGAATGAAAGAATTTGGAGTTGTAAGCAGTGAAATGCGGATATTGATGTAAACTTTTGTAATTAAAAAATAAATTTAATTTTGATTGACAATATAATAATGAAATTTTATGTTGATAAAATGTAATGAAAATAGATAATTTATATAGCTGATTTATATAATGGGATAAAGTCTTTGATATTATTTGTTGTCATCATATAAGAGCTTTATAAATTAATGTAATGAAAGTTTTAGCTGAATAAAATATCAATATTTGTGTGTAGTTACTTTTTCGTGTTCTATGTGTTTTAATTTTATGCCTTTTTCTTTTTCAACTTAGCAAATTATAGTTAAAAATATGCACATATTTACTTAATTAATTCTAATTTTAGATATTTAGTTTTGAGATAGAAAAAAAAGTTATGCATATTTGATGTTAAAAAATATTTTAATATTTAAAATGTATATATATTACTTAATTTAATGCTATTATTTATATTATATATCTGAAATGAAATTAACTTTTATATTTAATATTAAGATTCATTAATCGTGAAATAAATATAAAATATTAATATTAAAAATGTATAATAATTTAATAACATGAAATATTAAATATATAGAGAGATATTTGATTTAATATTTTCTTAGTAATAATTATATTATTTAAAAAAATTAATTATTTAATTTAATAACATACATGTATAAATAATTTTTTAAAAAATGAGATATATATGTTATGTAATGTATAGATAATATGAAATAACATAGTTAATTAACATTGAATCAAATGGAAACTCCTATGTTCATGAAAATATTTTATATGCAATATTATTCCTTCTTTCAATCACAATGCAACAGAACAAAAAATTTCGCATAATCACTGAAGTGTAAACTTAAACGTATATTGTAAACATATTATAACTTTATTTCTTATAATTCATAAATTGTAAAGCTATTATATATATTTATATTTCAGAAATGCAATACGTGAGAAAATAGATCTAAGTAGGATTTTATTGATAAACACCGCATATATAAATATTTATTTATTTATTTATTTGGTAGAATCTTCTTGAACCGTTTTAGTCGAATAACTCTTCGAAGAGATATCATCAGATCGTACTCTCCTTATTACTATGTCAACTTAGCATTAGGCGGCATGGGGATCCACTGCGTAATCGTCATTTACAGGAATAGGTGCCCGTCTTTTACAGGAATATGTGCCAGACGTAACAGATTACACTCACTATGTCCCATTCTCTCAAAACTATAAATAGAGGAGGAGAAACTCTCTCTGCTTGGGGCTCTCTCTCTCTCTGCCTTTCTTTCATTCTCTCTTATAATTGTTCTCTTATTTGGTCTCAATTTAAAAATATTAAAGCTTTGTAAAAGAAGAGATTCGATTAGTAGATATAAATAGTCAAGACAGTGTCGTAGTTTTCTTCCGAATATTCAAATTTTTACGTAAAAATTATTATTTTAGTTTATTCTATTTTGAAATATTTTTTTGTCAATAATATTAATAGATCTTGTTATTATTATTATTATTTAATAGAAATATATTGCTATATTTTAAATATGAGAGCAAGAAATATATTCGTTGATTGCGTTGATCCGATAGCGCACCGCGGGATTTAACAACACTGCACTATGCATTTAATAAAATAATATTAACAATAATAATAAAATTGCACCACGTATGAAAACCCACCGGTAACGTGACCGCTTTCAGCTGTTCATGGAGCACTTTCTTTACCGGAATGTCTCCTTCCACTTCGGATTGGTTGTCATGCCTACTCTCCAATCAACCTTTTCTAAATAAAAAATACAATTTACTACGTAATATAAAAATAAGGGTGATAATTTTAATGTGATAATTAACTACGGTCTCACACAATTTAGTTTTATTTATATTTTATTTATTCATTCTTAATTAATTATATTATACATATTCAAAACATTATAAAATCTTATATATACACATTTTAATTTATTTTTATTATAATGAGTAATCATAATTTTTTAATAACCTAACTATAGTTAGATTACAAAAAATTTAACCCATTCATCATATTATTTTAAAGATATTTAAATATATTTTGAGTGAAAATTTTAGAACCTTAATGTTTAGGTGGCGATAAAAGAAGGAGACATCTGCGACGTGAATTAATTTTAGGACAAATTAGTGCTTTAGTGTGGTATTGAGAAAGAGAAAAATATATATCATTAAGAGTAAAAATAAAATTTTAATGATTTACTAATAGAATTTTTTTTTAAAATAGATTTTGATTAAGTTTTAACTCAAATGTGTGTATGTAAGATTTTATAATGTTTTGAGTGTGCATAACGTAATTAACTAAAAATGAATAGGTAAGGCATAAATAAAATTAAATTGTGTGGCACATAGGTAATTATTCCAGTTTTAATTGCTTACTGAAAATTATAACTTCCCATGAAACTCATTGGATTTGATATTATTTTAAAAATTGATTTAATTTTTATATTTATTCATACTTGAAGTCTATTCATGTGAAATGAAATCGGTACAACTCAAATTAAACTTAATATTTAAAAATTTATAAATTTAATACTTTATTTATATTTACTTCTATAACACATATATAGACTTTCTATAACACATGAAATATATATATATATATATATATATATATATA
>KZ452037.1:3212714-3266245 GCA_002786265.1 Apostasia shenzhenica | reverse complement strand
ATATATATTTGTACATATAATTGAATTAGTATATTAATTTTTTGTAATAATTTAATTAAAAGTTTTGTCAGAATTTCCTCTATAAATGTTATTCAAGCTGTATTTATTGTAACTTTTTGTTTTTATATTTAAATAAATAATCATAATTTAAACTAATTGGATGATTAAATATATTTAAACATAAATTAATTGGAGAGCGTTTCGTTCAATGTCATCTTATTTTTATGTCATATTATCTAGAAAAAATAATTAATGGTTTAATGAGATATATAGAAAATTTCATAAAAAATTATAGAATTATTGCTCAAAAGATAAATATGTAAATTTTATAACATGTATATCACATAACACAATATTAAAATAACATTGAATTAAAAGCCTCTTAGATAAAAGATTGAAGGTTAATCGAAAGTTGGATCGATCAGGTTTGGCCCAGATCGAGGTTGAATCGACAACGAATGAACTAAAAACTTAACCTGAATCGAATTCTTCCTATTCATTCTTTGGATCGAATCAAGAACCAATTGAAAACATTTGGACTTGGTAAATAGGGCTTTATAGTGGCATGAAAAGATCATCCCATCAAACAAACTATACTTCAAAAAAGCAAGAAAAATAATGAAGAAATTTTTTACGATTCTTCTCTTTTAAGCGTTTTCAGTTTAATATTCTTTTATTAATGTAATGTTGAGAGTGTTCTATTTTCTGTGAGGAAAGAGTTGATTATTAATGGTATCTAAGTTGAGTGTTTGTTGTACCTCAATATGTGTTTATATTTGTATTATGACTCTGTAATATTGGATTTTCTTTCTTTCTTTTTCGTGGACTTAGTTTCGGAAAATTCTGGGCTGTGCTACGTAAATTTGATGTCTCATTGTTTTCTACGACTTTATCATTATTTTTTTCAATATTGATCTTGTTTTCGCTACGCTTTTACCGATTATATGAGATTAACTCCTAACATCATGCTAGATAGTTTTCTACGTACTTTACATGAATCCTTAGAAAATTCAGAGTTAATTTTATGATTAATTTCATGCAAATTCCGTGAAGTTCATTTAAGAGAATATTACACTGTATGGAGAGAGACTATATATATATATATATCCTGTCATGCGTGAGTGCAAAAGATTTTTTTTTTTTTTGGATTGAAGTTAAGTACACAAGAATTACTAAAGCATGCATGCATGAGGTTCAGCCCAAGCATAAAAAGAGCATCTTTTTCATGTGAATTGAACTAACAGCAAGATGTAAATTAATTTCTCTCAACGTTCAGACTGTTCTTTTTTTTTTTGATGAAATATTCAGACTATTCTTACAACAATGAAAGCAACCAAAAAATCAAAGAAATAAAAATTTGATTTTCGGACAAACAACTAATTTAGCAGAAAAAATAATTTAATAGCGAAAAAAATGATGATAAATGATAAAAGATACATAAATTAAGAAGCCATGCATGCATATTCAATTTCTACATGCATGCTTCAGTAGTAGATGGGAAGAAAATGGTGGTTGGAAAGAGCAGTGGAATTATTCGACTCAGCACAAAAAATAACCACCATTATGAACAATGGGATAGCAAATATAGAAGAAAATATTTCTTCAATTCTCCGAGTAATGGGGCGGGTTGAGTGCTAGTATATTTTTCTTTAGTTGTGTGCAGGAGATCGATGATGTGCACTCAAACTCTCTGGTAGAGGCGGTACAACGTCAGGTTCTGGGAAGCACCAGAAGAAGTGGGTGTAGGGCAAAATTATAGCAGATATATGCAAGTTTAGTGGCTGTCTTTCTTAAGATATAGTTAAATGGTTAAATTAATTTTGTAGACAATTAGTCAATCAGTTAATTTAACCAATTACATGCATAATGTTTACCCATAGAATTAGAAGTGACGCTAACTTGGAGAATTTATTTGTAACATCTCGTGATCTCATTGTAGAGGTATTGTCCGCTTTGGCTTTAGGAAAACTGCGTGACTTGAGCGACGTCTCTATTATTTGATATCACGTTATCTACTTATACAGCTCAGAATCTCCCTCCCTTTCCGATGTGGGACGATTCATTCCTGCGCCCCTCTCACCACTCATTATTCGGTCTAGAAGCCTGCCAGGAGCCGCACTTTGACTCAGTAATTCCTTTCTCTTAGGACATCCCCGGGGAGTGATCCCCGCCCTCTTCGGCCACGGGCGTCACATTATTTTACTTTGGAATACTAATAAAAATAGATTGAAGCTTTTCTTGTAAACAACTCTATTTATCTGCTACAGTTAACACGAAAGCGAATGAAGGTATTTGAGAGGCGACTGCCTACATTTGAGTTAGTCGAATCCTTCACTTCTTTGTAACCTAGGAAAGGATGGCAGCCCTATAAACTTTATAACTAGCTAACTAAATACTCTTGTCTTCTCTGATGAGAATTCTAACCTCAAATAACTATGTATCTGGCTGCTTAGTAAAAAAATATTATTTTAGGAGATTTCGATTGGGAAATAGATATACTCTAATTTAGTGATTTTTATAATAACATTACAAAGAATCCTGCACGAAGTAATTTTAATTTTGTGTAATGTATGGCCTAGGCCATAAATTTAGAGGTAATATCAAGATAACTCAACTAATTGCTTGCTTTTAAACAAAATATACAACTAATTTTTTAAAATAGTTCAATAGATTGCTTCTCTAAAACAACTAATTCTAGTCATTTAATTATTTTTCATGTTCTTATATAATTATTAGGTAATATAATATTAAGCATTTAAAAATTAACTATATATTTTATCCTATTTTAAACAAATAAAAAATTAAATTATATATTACATCTTGTTCAAATTTTAATATAAGATATTTACTTTATTTTATACCTACATAATTTTTAATATGATAATCAATTTGCATCCTCTTTTTTAATATATATATATATATAATAAACTTATTTTATATTTTTATGTAATTTTTTAAAATGACTAAGAGAGCGTTTGGTTCAATATTATTTTGCTGTTATGTTATGTTATATAGAGAAAGTAATTGTTTGGTTTAATGATATCTATAAATGATCTTCCATTAGATTATAAAATTATTAGTCATAAGATGACATGTAGTTTTTATTATATCTAAATTACATAACATAATATTAAGATAACAATGAATCAACGACCACTAAAAATTTTCAATTTATTTTCATTAAAAAAAATCAACTCATAGCTTTTTCGCCTTATATACCAAACGGGCTAGGGGCCAGAAGGGCTTGATTTTTCTTGATTTTTGGGGGGGAATTATGACAGTTGTAGATTAGGATGTGTAAAGAGACACTTTGGCCCCACCAAAGATTAGGCAATTTTTACGATGGTGATAGGATATGATTATTTTTGAACTCCAATCTTATGATGGGGTCATTTTGCCTCCCAAAAATTACATTTTTTTTCTTCTCTTGATAACTCCAATTAAACTTAGAATATTATGAAAAAATAAAATAAATATATTAAGTACAATAATCTTGATCATCTCCATCTCATCCTATATGTATTAGCTATAAAAGACATATAGAGTCAGCACCTTTCATAGAGAATTACAAATATATTAGGTATATGTCAGCTTGAATTGAAATCAACCCGAATTATACATGCATTTATGTTGGTGTAAAATTCAGTTTACAAAAGAATATTGTTACAAGATCATGGCAAGAACGATTCTGGATCTCACCAATCTTTCCATCGGAGAATTTGATGAAACTAAATCGAATTGCAAAAATGATGTCGTTTGGAGAGAAATTCTCTTACATCTAAAGATTGGGCCAAAAACATAATTCCATTAAATAGAAAATTGACTAATGAGATGTGAACAAAGAGATGAATTGCATTGGGTAACTCACTAAGGAAAATTTTACTAGAAGGGTATCTAGTTTAGAGATAAACTCCTTTATTTATAACTGAATGTCGCGTGGAGGCATACACTAGGAGATCTCTAATGGCCGCTTTGATAACTTCCAATTAGTAATAATATGAGGTATATATAGATGAGCGAGTGTCATGTATCTTCTTGATCCATCAAATAATTGAATGATTTATTGCAAGTTAGAATCGAGGAGATAACCAACAGTTATAAAGGAGCATGTTGTAGAGGTAAATGGCAAGAGAAATCTTTAATCTGCTTTAAGTTGGTATATTTTGAACATGTTGGGTGGAGATATACTTGGAGACGAATATCGTGTAGCCCTAAGATTAAGTTTTTGGAATCAAGTTAGACATCCCAAAATATTGGGTGCTTTATATTGTCTCATGAACACTTTAAAGAGTTCCCCATGATATTCATGAAAATACAGGGGCATTTTCTGGAGGTTTTTTGCTTGAAGAGGAATCTTTTCTAAACTTCTTCGCATGGGGTTGCTCTTATAAGCTTCCTCCTCATCTTCATTGGACTCGAATAACAAAGTTTATTTCAAAAATTAGATCAAATCTTTGTTGAATCTAATTTGTGACCCTATGTTTTTTATATTTTAGGATCAGATTTTAGGTCGATCTAAAACTCATAAATTTTTTTTAATAATTAAGTAACAATTTTTGTTACAAAAATAACAAATCATCAAAATACTTAAAAGACGTTTTTTTTTCATTTACTTATCTTTTTTCTTGATATTCATTTAATTATCTTATGCATGAGCAAACATCACAAAATTGGAAAACAACAAAATTATTTATATTAAAATAAAAACATGTATCATCAGCCAAGAAATGACTTCCAACACCTTAACTTAGTGCTCAACAAAACAATATTAATGCATACTTTCAAAGAAGTAATATACAAATTAGCTTTATATTTTGGATTCAATTTACTATATACATCATGAAAAGGCTGTTTTTAAGATAAAATAATAATAACAACGCACACAAAAGTGTTTGTTACTGATAATTAAAGGAAAACAAAATTAATCCAGCTCATCTGAATGAGTCTAATCATAGAAACTGATCATATATCAAATCTGAAAAAATATGTATATTTTTTAAATTAATATTCGAAACGAATCAGGTTATGATTCTACCAATTTACAAGCCTGCAGCTAGCCAGCTTCTTGCACATATAATTTAGTGATCACCAAAAATCTGATAGGCATTGCCAACTTAACAAAAAAAAGAAAGAACAAATCGGATGACAACTCTTGTTTTTTTTTTGATCGAATGGAAATTATATATGAAAATTTAGTCAAATCCAATATTAAGCTGTAAGTAAATTACACCCAGATTTTTGAATTTAGGGCTTAATAACACACAAATCTCCATTTTCAAAATTGTAATTTCGTGATCTCAGATCAGTTTTAATATAATTGTCAAATATTTCATCTTTTAATTTTTTATTATTAATAATTTTTATAATTATCATTATATCCATTTCTCTCTCTCTATCTCTCTTCTCCTGATCACTATGCTTGCGTGAAGCATGAGGTCGTGCGGCTGGCACCCCTCGCGCGGGTTGCTCGAAGCTGAGCGGCATGTCGCGCGTGCGCAAGGGCTGCTGGTTATTGCCGTCCTAGTGCCTCGTGCAGCATGCGCCACCTCGCATGCCCTCAGTGATCAGGAGGAGGGAAAGAGAAAGAGGGGGAGAAATAAAATGGTGATTGTAAAAATTTTTAATCAAAAAAATAGAAGAAGAACACATTTGATAATTATATTAAAACTCTGGAACTCAGGAATTCCGGTGTTACAATTTTAAAAATATGAACTTATGCGTTATTAAGCCTTAAAGTCAGGAACCTGAGTGTAATTCACCCATAAGCTTTTTAATCCGATTGTGTACGCATGCATATGCAGACCGTAAATTTCATGTAACATTAGCAATTCATTACTATACCAATCTTTGAATATTTCCCATTTGACTCCTATCCTTTTTATCAAAAAAAAAAAAAGAGAGAGAAAAAAAAAGAAAAAAAAAAGAGAAAAACCTATCCGTGTAATTGTTTTATTTTTGTTGAGTGACCGATGATGATGATTCCGTGTCCAAAAGGGATAAAACGACAGTTTTATGAATCCACAAATAAAATGTGTTTTACTGAATTTTTTTTAAATTTTGAGGGGTTTTAATTTTTTTTATAGCAACATAAATTACAAATTCTTTACAAGAGGATTAGTTATTTGCTATCCTATCTGTTGGTCCCAAACAGTACAATCGGTTGGTTCATTACCAACTGGTTTGTGACCAACACTAAGGCCCTGTTTGGCGCGATGATCAAATCAGGACCAAAGTAATACTAATTTAAAAAATAACAATAATAATAATAAATAATTTTTTTTAATCATTCTAAATAAATTCTAATATAAAAAAATAATATTTTACTTCACATACTCAATAATTTTTAATAAAAATATATACTTTATTTCACATCTTAGACCAAAATATTTGAATCGAGTATTTTAGTCTAGAATGTAAAATAAAATTATTTTTTTTTTAAATTATTGAGCATGTGAAGTAAAATAATATTTTTTTTATATTAGAATTTATGTAGAATGATTAAAATTTTTTATTTATTATTATTGTTATTGTTTTAAAAATTTGAGCTGCACGCCTCCCCTATTTGAGACCAACTTAGCATATTACAAGCCAAAGTAATAAATAAAAGAGGCATTTGGTTCAATGTAATCTTGATTTTATATTACATTATTTAGAAAAAAAAATATATTTAATTTAATGATCATATGATTCATATTCATAAATAATTTTTTATAAAATTTTAGAATTATTAATCAAAAAATAACATCATAATATTTAAATTGTATAACATAACATCAAAATAACAATGAACTAAATGCTCCATAAAATATATTCTCATCATTCATACAATGTAATTTTTAAATAGCTATGCTGAAATAATAAAAAGAGCTAAATAACCAAAAGTTTTAAAACTAAAATGCTGAATATCAATATCATGTGCATGTGCGCCTAATATACGCAGCTCAAATGTTTCATGATTTTGTGAGTATTACATTATGTGGTTTTAATGTTAACAATATGTCAATGTTATATCCAAAAGTTTATATATATTATTTTTAAATTAATTTAATGTCATTATATTAAAAATTAGCGATATATATAGAAAATCAATTTGATTCATACATTATAATATTTAGAAATACATCTAAATATTATTTCAAAGTAACAACCTTATATATAATTATTTATAATATTATTTAAATATATATATATTTCAACAAATTAAATAATTAATTTATTCAAATAATAGTATATAAAATGACAATAACACTATCCCAAACTTTACACTCCTTGAGTTTTCGGCAAGGGAGATTTACTTGTATATATGTTATGAAAATTAGGTATGTTATTTATTTGACATCGCCTTTATAATAGGTTCTAAGTGTGTTGTGGAAAAAAATTCAAATTAGAAAGTTAAGCAAGGCCAAGAAAGAAAAAAAAACAAATGTTAATATTTACTGAGAAGAAGTTGATGGAGTTGATAGAATAGATAATCTCATTAATTGAGAAGTCTCATTGGTATGGGCTAGCCATTAAGCTAGCCCACAAGCGGGGATTACTCAATTAGCTGGAACTTAACTGCATAGGCCTATGCATCACGTTGTGGAGGCACGGCTGAGTACATAAGATAACATTAACTATGCTATCAGAAAGAGAATGAGGATTCGAGTTATTTGGGTCAGCTATTCAACTGGTTGGTTTGACTAGATTCGTTGCCTTTGGGTTGGGTCGCCTTCGGCTTTATTTAAGCTATTTGACTATTAATTTGGGTCAATTGAATAACTGTTATTAATTTGGAAGTCATTAAAGGTTGTCTTTAGTTCTATTTTTTTTATGAACGGTTAATTTGATATGACGATTTGATCACACAACAAGTGATATGTATTAATTTTTTTTTACGTTTATTTTTTAATTATTAATTTCTGATGACTCCTGATCGACCTTCAGTTATATTATATCCTAATTATATCCTCGTACTTCAACTAAATCCCTCCTCACGCTCCCTCTATTCATTCCTTCCTTTCCTTCGCTCACAATAATTGGCATCTCTCTCTCTCTCTCTCTCGTCTCTAAAATATAAAGTGAGAAGGTCCGTGTGACCGCAGAAAGCGAGAGTCACGAGAGGATGGAGGAGGAGGAAGGGTATGACACTGCTCTTTCCCTCGGAAAGGGATACGCAGGAAACTCGGTCTTCTCCCTACATGGAGACCTCCGGCGGCGGCCTCTGAAAGCTCCGACGTCGACAGCGGAGCCCCTTTCGCTGACCCTAAGCCTCTCCGACGAATTCTTTTGCTCAAGGACCGACAACCCTACCAACAAGGTATCTGCCAGTTCGGCGCGGGTCTCCTCTTCCCACAGCACGGTCTCCTCCTTCTCTACCGCCAACGTTAAGAAGGAGAGGCGTGCCGGCGGCCCCTCCGACGAGGCAGAGGTGGAGAGAGGCTACTCTAGGGGAAGCGACGAGGACGAGGAGGAATTAACTGGCGCCAGGAAGAAGCTTAGACTCACCAAGGAGCAGTCTGCCCTTTTAGAGGACATGTTCAAGGAGCAGAGCACCCTAAACACAGTGAGTAATTCAATTCAATTCAAGCTAGCTTGATACCTCTCTGTGATTAATTAATTTAATTATCTAACTTTTATTTCAATTCTTCCTTTTAATTAATTAATTATATATGGCCGTTAGAAGCAGAAGCAAGCGCTAGCTAAGCACCTAAATCTCCGGCCACGGCAGGTCGAGGTGTGGTTCCAGAACAGAAGAGCGAGGTCTTCTACCGATCCCCTTCCTCTCGCCATCATTTTTAAAGTATGTAGAAAATTTCTAGGGTTAGGTTTTATGGGCTATCAAATTATTGTGTCAACAGAACTAAGCTGAAGCAGATGGAGGTGAACAGCGAGTTCCTAAAGAGGTGCTGCGAGACGCTGAAAGAGGAGAACAGGAGACTGCACAGGGAGCTCCAGGAGCTCAAGGCCCTCAAGTCCTGCTCGTCGGCGCCGCCGCTGCCTCCCCCTCAGGCGCCGCCCTTCTTCCTCCAGCTCCCACCGGCGACCCTCAAGATGTGCCCCTCATGCCAGAGGGTCATGAGTGGAGCCGGCGGGAAGGTCGTCGTAGCTGGCGGGGTTGCCTACACAGCCTCCTCCGCGCCGCCGCCGCCGCATTTCCTGAACCCTCTCAGCCGCTCTGCCGCATGTTAGCTGGTTGGCCGGGGTACCCCCACCCTTTGTACTGCGTTTTCTTCTGTAACTAGGGTTTGGGAGTCTCATGGTAAGCTAGCTAGATGATATACAGGGAAGAAGAAAGAAGGCTACAACTCTGTAATGATCGCAAACTTTGAATTTAGTTAGCTAGAATATTATTGTCTTATGTGGCACCTTTTTAATTTTTTTTTTCATTATAGTGCGAGTAAAATTAGTGGATGGACTGTTCAGAGGATTCATTTTCACTTCTCAGAATCCTATCCTAGCTAATATTGTGAACATCTTATTGTCGTTTGCTGCCTGTAGAGTTAGTTATATACAACATAAACAACAATAGTGTGGCCGACTTTCTCGCGCACTATGAGACACTAGGTGATTTTTGTTGGGAAATTGATATGCTCCCAATGAATTTTATAACATTCTCAAAGTGGATGTTAAGTGACATTTGATGGCTAATAGTTTCTTTATTGTAATTTTATGGCATTGCCACTTTTCAAAAAAAAAAAAGAATTAGTTTTTTTTTCTATTTACATAGCACCATTAATGTCACATAATAATTCAAATTATTTTCAAAATTTAGGATGATTTGTTGGAGCTGCAATGCATTTCTTAATAATTAACTCTTATTAATTATGTTTAAATTAATAATAAATTAATGTTTATATTACAACAATAATAACAACAACAACAACCAAACATTTAAATTAATGCTTTTATATTATAATAAATAATAATTAGGTTTTATTACCACATGAAAGCTAAGGGATTGATCACTAGCATAAAGTATGACTATTAATTGGAAAGCTTTAGGCCCAATATTGAGTGGCAAGAGAGGAACATAAATGAATAATCTCTTATATAAAAATAGAAGTAAGTTCACGATTGAGCTATATAAGAAAATATAACGTGTTCTCAATATATATCTGTAGAGATATCGTTTGGAGTAAAATCATAAAGCTAACAATGAGAAATTCTGTAGTTAAGTATAATTGAATTGAAGTAGTATTGGGACGAGTGACCCTTACGTAAGTGATGTACTAAGAGAAGAAAATTATTGGAGCAAAAATACTCCTAGCAAACTAAGTTTTAATTAAACCAGATAAAGGGATAAAAATGAATCGTACTATATTGAAAAATAAATATGTACTGAGTTGGGCGAACTCTTAAGAAGTACTTAAATTGTATAATTTTTTAAACTTAAAATAGATAATATATACTTCTACAATTAAAATATAAGATGTTATAATATCTGTTATCATAATTTTATTATGGTTACTTAACGGAAACGTAAGTCGAATAATTCTAAAATGGACCAAAAAAGCATATCGGAAATTGCATCAGCTGTCGTTGTGGTCTGAAAGAAAAAGCTTTATCAAAATTCTTTATATATATATATATATATATATATTTTTTTTTTTTTTTTTTCCCCTTCCTCATAACTGTGGACGAAGATAAATAGGGCAAGGAGGTCACGTGAAGGGGGTTGCTGATTGGAGGAGCGAGCCAGGAAAGCACGTGAGGCAAGAAAGGAATGATGATAGCTCTCATGGGATTTATGAAATTCGCAATCACGGCATTCAAATGATATCGTCCAATTGAGAAATTCTCATTGGGCAAGTGGGCCCATGCTCTCCTGCGGGCCCAACGCCCCACTGGTGCTGATGAAAATGAGTACGAGCTCCTACTAATTAATTACAAGTTAATCTGATACTTTTGTCATATTATATATTAAAAAATACTAATAAAAAATAAATTTAATATCACTAATCTCTATTACAATTAGGCTGTAATTTAAATTTCATATTAAGGAGATCGTTTTTAAATATTTTATAATATATTATATTTAAATATATCATCAAATCTAATAATTAATTTCTCTAAATAAGATAATATTATATTATAATAATATTAATTTAAATACATGGCATTTAATTTTGTTAAGAATTTAAAATATTGGTAATTTAATGCTGAAATTTGTATATAATTGATGTAACTCATCATTAACATTAATTTTAATTTAAATTAAAGTTCTCATGCATGGGAAAACAAAATTAAATTGGTAAAAATAAAATTCATATCCGCATTGTTATTATGCAAATATAAAAATAAAAAATTCATTTTGCATTATATTTATGGAGCTTTTGGTTCAATATTATCGTGGTATTATATATGTCATTAAACTAAATAACTATTTTTTCTAGACAATATGATATAACATTAAGATAACATTAAATTAAACGCCTCCTTAGATAAAATAGTTGTTTGGGTTCAGAGGAAAGTTTCTGATTATATATCTAATTGGATAATATGATTGTTTAAGATTACTAAAATGACATATAAGAGTTATCTAAAATTGAGTGAAGTTTAGATGCCACCATAATTATAATAAATTATAAATATGAGATTATAGCACATTTGGTTTAATATCATTTTGATTTTATCTTTTGTTATTTAGAGAATACAATTACTAAATTTGATGACATATTTTATAAAAATTATAAAATTAATTAGTAAAAAGTTTGGTAGCATGCATGTACAACATCAAATATATTGTTTTGATTTTCATGTATGACAATAAAAACACATACCTGTCATACTCAGCCACAGATTTTCATATACAAGCTTGAAGCTAAGCACCTCACTCATCCCCAAGGAGTTATTAAAATGTACATGCAAATGATCAAAAATTGAATATTATTAGAACCTTTTCTAACATCTTTAATCGAATAGTTCTAGTCGAACAGCCCTTTTCGAACAGCTTTTCAAGGAGATATCACCAAATTTTACCTTCCGTACTATTATATCAAATCAGCATTTAAGGCGGCACGGGTTTCACTGCCTAACCATTCTTTACAGGAATAGTTATCAAACTTGACAGACTGTACCCATTATGTTTTCTCCTCTCTAAGCTATAAATAAGAGAGAGGAGAAACTCTCTAGGGGATTCTCTCTCTCTCTGGAGGCTACTCTCTCTTTCTTTTTTATACTTATTCTCTTATTCGGTCTTCATTTAGAGACCCTCAAGCATAATAAAAGAAGAGATTCAATTAGTGGATTTAAATAGCCTAGATGATGTCGTGATTTTTCTCTTGAATACTCAAATTTCATATAAAAATTATTGTCTTATTTTATTTTATTTTAACATATTTTTTTAATCAATAGATATAGTTTCAATATCAATAATATTTAGTAAATTCACTATTTATTTCTTAATTAGAAAGCACTACTCTAGCTGTTATTATATAGAACCTACTTTTGTCCAACATTAATCAGGCTTCAATTCGTTTTTTTGACAATAATAGTAGTCTCATATGATCATATCACACATGCACGCACGCACAAATATATATGTCAATGAAACATGGGAACAGTTAGCCTGGTCACTCGAGTTTTAAATGAACTGAAGGTGCATTTAATACAATGTTATTTAGATATTTATACATAATATTTAGATATTAATATTATTTAAATTTTTATATTTTTTTAAATTAAAAAATTATATTTATCACTTTCAAAGAAAATTTTTTATAGACAGCATCTCTTAAATTAAATATTTATAAATAGTACTTTTTATTTTAAATGTAAACATATGGGTAGTACTTTCACACTAATTTTCAATTATTATCTATTACTTTAACTCAATTAAGATTAACACATATAACTAAAGTTATATCTAGCCCTTTGTTTAAGGGCTATATGTAATAAATAAAATTCACCATTTGTGTTTATCTATGTTTTCTCTAAATCTTATTTATTTTAATTTTTTTGTCTTTTTTTAAGATTTCTATGTTTTGTATAACCCTATTATTATGAATTTTTTGAAATAGGTTAGTTGTAATCTTAGCTATATATGTTAATCCTATTTAGGTTAAAAAAATAGCAAATAAAAGTAGAGTGGGTGCAATGTCCTGTGATCCAATTATAGAACTATTGTTCGCTTTAGGTTCTGAGAATTGTATGATTTGAGCACTTCCAGGAGGTCATCTATTTAAGTACTACTCCAACCCAAGCACTCTTTATAATAGATTATTTTATTATTAGCCTCACAATTTTTCTCAAAAAAGTGCTTCTATTATTTAAATATTATGTTTTTACATATATGTTATTGGATTTATTCCTAAATTATCCATATGAGATTATTCTATTATGCTTGTTCACGAGGAGTTTGCCAAGATACCAAAAGGGTACTTATAGGCCAATCTTTTATGAACAAGCACAATAGAATAATCTTACATAGATAAATTAAAAGTAGATCATGTAGCATATATATAAAATTATGATGTCAAATGATGGAGATACTTTTTTGAAAAATAATTGTGAGGCCAATAATAAAAAAATTTGTAGTTAAGCGTGTTTGTGTTAGAGTCAATGTTTTAAAAATCAGACCGGACCGGTCGGTTCAACCGATCGAGCCATGAACCGGTCAGCCAACCGATCTGGTTTAATTTTATAATCGGATCCGCTTAAAATCGGCCAGAACCGGTCTAAACTGCTATTCAACCGGTCAACCGGTGAACCAATACAGTTGGACCGGTTGAGTTTAAAATTAAAAAAAAAATTCTAAAACCTAGGTCCCTAATTCAGCCTCTGTTCTGCAGTCTCTACTCGCGCGACAGTCGTGAACTCGCGATTACTCTTGCCTCGCACTCTCCTCTCTAGCCCTCATCCTCTCGGAATGATTTAGTATTTTAGTATTTTAGTGATATGGAATGATAAAATGATTTAGTATTTTAGTATTGATAAAGCATATTATTTGTTCAGATCCTTTGATAATATACTAAATATTATACTCAATTTGTAGTTTGCAAATATTTTGTAGGGTTATTATTACTTAGATTTACTTGGAATTATTATTTAGGTTATTGACACAAGATATTATTTGTTAAATTTAATTGTTAAATATTTATTTTATCTAATTGTTGTATTAGTGTGTGAATAATATATATCTCAACTATGCTTATATTATATTTTATAAGTTTTTTTAATTTTTATATTTTTCCGGTTCGACCCCGGTTTGATCATTGAACCTTGAACCTTTCAGTCTACCGGTTCTGAAGCCGGTCCGGTTTTCAAAACCTTGGTTAGAATAGTATTGGATGAGTAATCTCTTAGGAAGTGCGCAAATCACATTATTCTAGAAGCTAAAGTGGATAATATTTTTACAATTAGATCATAGGAAGCTACAATATGATATTAGAGACAATATTGACTTTTGAGCTATGGTGGATGCGTTACATGTGGGATGTGGCTTGGGTTTACGTCCATTTGAATTGTGGTGGAGCAAACATTAGCGGGGACACTAAGTCTCCTAAGAGTAAGATTGGGTACTAAGAGGGTACTTATCGGAAAATTTCATATGAACAAATACGGAAAAATAATCTTATATAGACAAGTTAAGGTAGATCTTGTAATATATGTGTAAAAATATAATGTCAAATAATAAAGGTGCATTTTGTGGTAAAATTATGAGTCTAATGATAGAAATTCTATAGTTAAGTGTGCTTGAATTAGAATAGTAATAGAGTGGGTGATATTTTGAGAAATACTCAAGTCACACAATTTTCAGAAGCTAAATCAGATAATACCTTTAAAATTGAATCACGGGACATTATGATGAGGGTGTTGCTATTAAATTTACATTCAAAATAGAGATGTCATCTATAAATATTGAATTTTACCTCCTATAAAAAAGATTTTTTAAAGATTTTTTCTTAAAATTATTATTTATTTAGTTTAATATAATTATATTAAAAATAATAATTAATAGAAAATTAATTTAATATCACTGCATTTTGTTGGAATTAGAGTGACAATGTTATAATAATTCAAAATATTATCAAATTAAATAATCATGTTCTTTAAATAACATAAGATAATATCAAATAACATTGATTAGTTTAGATGTTAGTGTTATAATTTAAATATAAATAATTTGTATATGTTTATGTCATGCATACATCTTGTAATATATTTTTACTTGTTTAGTTCAATATTATCAAAACATTGATCAAAGGTTTTTGTTTGATTGGGCCTCAATAGTTTCTTAAATTCTCACAAAAACTCCTCAACAAATATTTTATATTAATTTCATATCAAAAAAAATTTTAATATTAAAATTAATTTTATTTCATATTTTATACATATTATTTAATAAAGAATTTAACTTTATTTCAGTGCCAATAAAATTCTCAGTAATCAAAGCAACTAAATGTGCATGCTTTAATTGACATCTAGATAATAGCATAGATATTCGAGTGATAATTTATGTTTTTTTATAATATTATCTAAATGTGTAATCAAATTAAATTTTTTTTTATCAAATAATATAAAGAAACATCACAAGTAATATAATATTGAACTAAAGTGGTGTTCTATTAGCCCAGGTAAAGAAGTTGCTTAAAATTAGTAAGTCTTACGTTCTACTTAAATTATTATCATATTTTTTAAGTAAAGCGGAAAAAATTACAGTAACATAGGATAAAATAAAAAAAAAATAAACCAAATATGCCTCAAACTAACTTCATAAGTTTTTGTTTATAAAATATTTGAATAAATATTAATTAGCTAATGCAGCAATGAGGAAGAAGGATCCCGTGAAGCCTGAAATGCGGTTCACACAATTCCCATGAGTTTGCAAGCATACTGCATCTCATTAACTGTTATGTTGAAAAAAAATATATATATATATACATATGTGGGAGATTTAAAATTTTAAATAGTTAATTTTTTTTCAATAACATATTTCAACTTAATCCTCAATTTTTTTCAAAAATAACATATTTAATTTAAAAAAAAAATTTAAAAGATTTTTTTTGAAAATTGGTATTGACTTAGCATTATATTATTCAAAATATAAAAGTACAAATATCAGCCGATAGCCAATATCCTTCTTGAGAATATCGTAGAAAATAGTGAAGAGGGGCATACTCCTCTTCCAATAAAAATCGCCTAATGTAGCATAGTGTGAAAAAAGATTCAGCCGGCGGCCTCCTCTTAATTCAATGCATAACTGGTCCAATGGGAGATTTAATAACTACATACTCCCCAAAATCACGTGCATGGAGAACAAAATCTATGTAAGATTAAGATTAAAATAATCCTCATTTTAATTTCATTGGCAACAAGACCAGACGAATTATCAAGATGGGCCTTGATAATGGGCTTAAGCAAAAGCCCATCAAAGCCTTTTAGAGGGAATTTATTTCGTTGTTATTCTGGCATTATGTCATATAGTCTAAATATCATGACATGTAGATATTATCTTTAGATTAATAATTCTACAATCTTATAGAAAATTATTTATAAATATCATTAAAACAAATAATTACTTTTTTTAAAATAACATAACATAACATTATGATAATATTAAACTAAACGTCCTCTTAATCAAATCATAATTTAACAAAAACCTACTAAAATATTATATTACTTCTCACACATTCTATAGTAATTGTTATTCTCCGTCATATATAGTGTTTATCTTGAAATTGAGTTTAGGCTAACTAGTTACATTTTATTAAATGACAATCTTCGTTATAATTTGAGCAAAAATTTGGACAATGAAAATATAAACAAAAATAATAATGGAAAAGAAATCTTAACCCTCTAGCTAGCTGCCCCAAACTTGGTTTCAAATTTTGAGGTATGATTCACTTTGCTTGGTATGATAATATATCGAGTCTCACTTATCTTTTCCTCCAAATGGCATTTTGATTTCTTAAGGTGATGTGTTTAATTAATTAGATATGAATTATACTAGAAATATCTATGCACTTTTCAATTTGAGATTACTTATAATCAAGGCTCTCTGCCAATTAAGAAGTTAGCAAATCTAGCTAGCTCTACTCCTATCCCTTTCATGGAACCATATGAAGATCCTTCATTATTTACTTTGATTATTAGCGTCATGACATAACTACTAGTCTACTAGCTTTTATTTGGTTCATCATTGAACTTCATCATACTATGTTAGATAATGTCTGATCATACTGTATGCTAGATAATGTCTGATCATATTAATATCCTTGTTGATTATTCATATATCAAGTCTCACAATATTATAGATAAAATCATGCATTGACCTCATGAGATCCTATGCTTTTATGTATATACAACAATAATAATAATAGTTAAGTTTTTATCACAATATATGAGATCAGCTATATGAGTATTTTGTTTTTATTGTATTGTCAAATAACAACTCATTGTATCAAGTTTTTAGTCTTATATTTATAAATTAAAAATTCTTCTTTACTTTTTGATATTGAATTATTTATTTATATGTTTGTTCGCCTAGAAGCTAGCAAGGAGTCTACTCTAGTGACAATCACTTACCTTTTACGATTTTAGGCATGCAATCTCTCTACTTCGCCAGTGAGTGAGGTGCCAGGATAACTAAACCCCATGCACCAATCGATCTGCGGTGCCATCAACAAAATTGAGTAACGTGTTTCTAGTTGTTGGTCGATTGCGATCGATATCTAATCCTTAATGATCACATGCTCATCACTTTCTTCTTATTTCTCATCTTCTAATATATAATAGAACCTCTTGTACCTGCCCTTGTGTCATTAATCTATAATTATCATCATTGCATTTCACACAGTCACAATTTGAAACCCACCCGCACTGCTCTCATTTGTCTAAATTCTCCCTTATTCTATCTCTCTCTCTCTCTCTCCTTCAACGAGCGAGGTGTCGGCAAAGTGTGTTTGGTGCCTCATTGGACAATGAAGGTCCTCTTTTCCCTAGCTGATAGAGGATTGTCATTTTGCCGTATGATGGATGTTGTTGCCGATAAGGCATTGAAAAACAATTGTGGTGGTACCAAATGATTTTATACAAAATACTAAACCTAAATAGGCATGAATTATAAAGTGCAGAATAATGTGTAACTTGAATAGATAATATGGATGTTGGTAAATATATAAGCAAATTTAGAATGGCATATAGGTAATTTTTTTTTATTTAAATTAAGATGTTTGTAGATCTTGTAATAAAATTAATTTCCTAATATTATAAAATTTGAATAAGATGTAATATGTATAATTATTAAATATTATATATATTGAGATAAATTTGAGTTTAAATTTGTTTGATATTAAATTTACAGACAAATGATGAAGGCCATCAAGTGCCTCTAAAACAAATTTTTTTGAATTCGATAAAAATTATCTTGCTCAAAATCAAATTTAGCATTAAAATTCGGAGGATTTAAATTTACATCAAATTTATGAATGGTCGGGGATCAAAATTGATTTGTGAAGCTTCTACTAGTTCAGTGGAGATTGCCTGAGTCAAATTTAGCAAGCTTGCCTGAAGCTAAATCCATACCGTCATAATTTTTAATTAAATTGAGTTGAATTGGGGTATTTAGGAGCAAATAAAAAATAAAAAAAATGATTAATTTTGAAGACTGAACGCTTAAAAATTTATATAATCTTTTTGTTTAATAAAAATTTATATAATCTTGGTATGGAGTAAATTTACTGGGTTCTGGTAATGTTTAAACTACTTTCAAATTTCTCCATATTTTGGATCAAAAAGTGATCTCCATTTTTTTATTTGTTCAAACAGATATTAATACTTGATAGTAAATTTTAATAATTCATTATTAAATTTTATTTTAAACAAGTATGTTAAAGATTAAAATTTAGAAAATCTTTTTTCAGTACTAAAATATTTAAACATGTTCACATAATTCAATTATACGTAATTATAAAAATCTTATGGGGCATTTAATTAATTCGATGTTATGATTTTTATATTGTATTTTGTTATCTATCTATCTCTCTCTCTCTCTCTATATATATATATATATATATATATCATGATATCTAGTGTCATCTTTTGAACGATAATTTTATAAGTTTTTAAAAAAATATTTAAAAATATTATTAAATTAAATAATTATTTTCTCTAAATTAGATAATATAATATCAATATTATACCGAGCCAACACCCTCTTAGATGTTATTAGTTGGTAGATTGTAATATGAAAATTTTATTTCAAATAAATTTTAATCAATTTAATTATGATCTAGAATTGTGCTCTTTAATAAAAAAACATTAAAATTAATCTAATTGGAAATGGCCGGGGCTTATTGAATAATTTAACAAACTAATCGCATTTAAAAGATGTGATAATGAATCTGTCTCAACTTATATTAAAAAGAAATTATTTTCTAATGGATGTTTCAATAGAATTATTTTCTAACTTTTCTAATGTAACGTTATAATTTTAAAAATATTTTTGCACTTAATTATGAGCTGACATTGACCATATGAGTCAATATATTTGAAATGCACACTATGTGAATATTTAATTTTATTTTATATGTTAATATTCTTAAGTGCACAAGGAGTGTTCATGCATCATTGCTGTGCATCATATCCAATAATAATGCATACTTTTTTTTTTTTAATGTTAATGCTTAAGATATAGTATAGCTGGTGCGGTAAAAATATCAAAACTTGAAACTTCTTCTAAACTCATTTAGTTTTTAAATAGATTCGAAATTAGTTTAGAAATTTTGAATTGAATTATGAGTTAGGGACTTCTACTTGAAGTTCATTTCGAGCTGATTTCGAGTTGGCCTTATCTCGCTCGAATATGATTCGATTTGACTAGAAATTATATGCATAACATAAATAAATTTGATGTATTATATAAATATATATAAATAAATATTATTATATATAATTTAGCTAATTATATAATGATAGAGCGGAGGATATTTAAGACAGTTTCAATAACTAATCTGTGAATTGATTAATTTTAATTTACTAAAGTATCTAGTCCAGTAAATTGTAATCTACTGCATAATTTAATAAAAGAATAATTACCTACATGCCACACTATTTAGTTTTATTCATGCCTTACTCATCCATTCTTAGTTAATTACGCTATGCACACTCAAAACATTATAAAATTTTACATATACACATTTTAACTTATTTCTATTATAATGAGTAATCATAATTTTTCAATAACCTAACTATAGTTAGATTATAAAAAATCTGAGCCGTTCATCATATTATTTTAAGAATATTTAAATATATTTTGAGTGAAAAATCTTAAGACCTTAATATTTAGGTGGCAGCAAAGGAAGGAGATATTCGCGACTTGAACTGATTTTAGTACAAATCAGCGCTTTAGTGTGGTATTGAGGAAGAGAAAATATGTACCATTAAGAGTAAAAATATAATTTTAATGATTTACTAACAGAATATTTTTTTTTCAAATAAATTTTGATTAAGTTTTAACTCAAATATGTGTGTAAGATTTTGTAATGTTTTGAGTGTGCATAGTATAATTAACTAAGAATGGATGAATAAAACATATATAAAACTAAATTGTGTGGCAGAGGTAGGTAATTATTCCTTTAATAAATTAGAGAACTAAATCAGTAAATCATGTATATTATTTTTTATTTATTTCATACTGATTCAAAGTGATGTGAAGCTGGCTGAGCATGTTCACGGCCCTGCCTACCTAACTCGATCCAAACTCCAAAAAACTGCTGGCATTCCGTCAATGGCAGATTCAGAGAGACGCTACCTACCTCAAGCCTCACTAGATGGTATTATTATATGAGGTTCTCAATTTCCCACCTAACCTACAATTCCACAATTATAATGGAGTCCCTCTATGGGTGGCACAGTTGGCATGTGGATGGCGTGGGGAGCCGGGGCCTTGAGGTGATCCCCAGCATATATGGGTGGAGAGCTCCTGCCCTGTGCGAGGACTGAGGTTGCGCGAGGAAGAAGACGGCAAAGAGAGAGAGAGAGAGAGAGAGAGAGAGAGAGAGAGAGAGAGAGAGAGAGAGAGCATGGGGAGCATTTCAGGCTCTTCCTGCTTCCAACCCTCCTCTCCCCAGGTAAAATTTACATCCCTATGATGCTCTGTCTTGCTCAGTGCTCATTATGTGACATTGCTGTAATAACATGCATGCTGATGCCGCATATATTTGAATTTTTGAATGATGTTCTTGCTTGGTTTGATCACTGTTTTTGTTAGCAATTTAAGGGATCGAATTAAATTAATGGATGGCATTTGGAATTTCTTAAGGAGGCGTTTGGTTCGTTGTTATCTTGGTGTTATGTTATGTAATCTAGATGTCATGACATCTAGATGTTATCTTTTGACTAATAATTTTATAATCTAATAGAAGATTATTTGTAGATGTCATTAAACCAAACAATTGTCTTCTCTAGATAACATAACATAATATCAAGATAACATTGAACCAAACGCCCCCTAAATAAATTTTTGAGATTAATGTTTGCTACTTTGCTTTCAATGGGTTTGAGGCATAGTCATCAGATTTTTGGCCTCGTTTGGTTCAAGGATCAAATTTTAGATAAAAAATTTAGTTTAATATTAAAAATTATGTAAAATACAAAATAAAATTAATTTTAATATTCATATTTGTGTTGGATGTGAAATAAATTTGATTTTTACAATTCAAATTAATGTATTCCAGTATTATACTAATGTATAGACTCTGATTAATTACGTATAATCATATTTTACTTAAATATTGATAATTATGCAGCATTTAGAGACTAATTCAACATATATATCAAAATATGTTATTTAAATAATGATAGTTTTATAATTATTTGAAGTTATATTAACATATTTCAACTGAATGCTGGCATTTGACAACTAATTCGATGTATTTTAGAGTATTTTAACTGAGTAGCGATAGTTATACATTAATTCAACAATATATCGATATATTTCTACTGAATACAAGTATTTAAAAATCAATTTATTATATACAAAGGTATTTTAATATAATACTAAAAATTAAACAACTATTTGATGTCTTTTAATGTAATTCAACAAAAATACCAGCATTTAGAAATCGATTTATTATATATCGAATTATTTGAACTAAATACTAACAATTATATATCTTTTGATGATATATCGACTGAGTTGGGCTAAAAAAAGCTCGAATCAAACGAGTCTAAAATATGTAGATAATATTTAACAAAACGTTATCTCAATTAGGTCATATTATCTAAAGAAAATATTTGTTTGATTTGATGATATGCATGGATAATATTTTAAAAAATTATAAAATTATTACCCAAAAAATAACATCTAAATATCGTAACATTTGAATTACATGACATAATACCAAAATAATATTAAACCAAGTGCCTTCTTATCAGGTTTTGAAAAGGTATTTTTGTTATTTATAAATAATATTAAAAAGATATAAAATATCAAACTAAACAAAAAAAATATTGTTGAAATATTAATGTCACTTTTGAGGACTATATTGAAAAGTTTTCTAAAATCATGAACTTACAAGGTACTACCTCAAATTAATCTCACGGACCTAGATGATACTTATCCTTTAATTTACAAATATATACATACATAGGTACATATGTACATACACACACATACATATATACATACATACATATACATGTATATATATATATAGGGTTGACAATTTCATATAAAATCAAAACTTATTTGCATTTTATTCAACTCAAAATCGACTACAGTTTATTCTTACTGTATTTTAGCACACTCAAAAAATAATTCATTCAATTTGTAATTGACTCAAAATGTGGATGTACAAACAGATATTTTGTAAAATATTTTTGAGAAATGTCTATATATAAATACATTATAATAGTTTATATTAAATAATATAATACCAACCGAGCCTGAATCCTACTAGTTGAGCTCGGGGATGTTACATAGTAACATCTCGTGATCTCAATATAGAGGTATTGTTCGCTGACTTGAGCACTTCCCAGGAGGTCACCCATTCCAGTGCTACTCCAGCTCAAACATACTTAACTAGGAAGTTTTTCATGACTAACCTCACAGTTTTGCCCCAAAAAATGCCTCTACTATTTGAGACCATGTTATCTACTTATACAACTCAGGATCTCCTTTCTTTTTTGATGTGGGACGATTCATTCTTGTGTCCCTCTCATCACTCATTATTCGGCCTAGAAGCCTGCTAAGAACCGCACTTTGCCTCAGTGATTCCTTTCTCTTGGGATATCACCCGGCGATCACTCCCCATCTTCTTCGGCCATGGGCGTCACAGAGCTTGCGGTGGCCTACTTGTGTTCATGCGTCGATGCAGCCTATTTGTGCATGGCGGCTGACGACCGTTGCACGTGCAGCTTGATTGCGTGCCGCCATGCACACACCTTGCATGAGTGCAGGCAGCCATAGGCACAATGGTGGGCAGCCATTGTGTGCTTGTCTTGCTTGCATGTAGGCAGCGTTGCGACGGCAGACGATGAAATCCGACAAGCTTGCATGAGTCCGATGGGGATGGAAAGCAACGGTTACATATTTTGAAAATTGATGGAGTAAGTAATGATATTTTTGTTAGTTTAAAAATACTTAATAGATTCTGTTAAGAGGAGCTACGATAACTTGCATATTAATTTTTGCAAATTTGTGTAGCATGCCTTGATGTTTATGGACCTCCTTAATAAAGTGGGCAAGTAGGCCTAAGTGAATATTTGATTCGGCTCAAATGAGATATTTTTAAAATCATGAATTTATATGATAATTTGGCCTAAATTTCAAAATCAAACCGTAATTTATCCAAAAGTAAATATTAAGTAATACTATATGTTCTTAATAAAAAATACAATTAGAATTTTTATTATTAGTTTCAAAATTTGGTTCAAAGTTTTGAAGTTACTTAAGATTTTTATAATTAAACTCAAAATTTTGAGATATTTATAAGTATAAAGGTTTTTCCATAAATATTTGTAAATAGATTAACACGTTCTAGATTGATCTGAGCATTGATTTGGACCGGCTCTGGCAGGTGAGAAATTATTTTCTTAGACTAGCGTTTCACGTCATTTCTTAGGAGTCCAGTAGGCGCGCCCACGCGCGCTCCTTGGGCGCGCTGCCTCGCGCACAGCACCACGCCCGAAACAGCGAGAAAACACTATTTTCTCACAGTTTCGCGTCATTCTTATATATTTTTTTAAATTTTTCTATAATACATTTTAATTTATGTGCATTCATATACAAACTTCAGCAAAGTGAATACAAAGTGAAACAAGATTAATACAAAGTCACACATATATTATATTTATGTGTAAATACAATATATTTGTGACTTTGTATTGATCTTATTTCATTTTATATTGATCTTATTTCATTTTATATTGATCTTATTTTATTTTATATTTTTTTTGTTGAAATTTGTATATGAATGCACATTAATTAAAATGTATTATGCAAATTTTTTTTTTCAAAAATATGAAAAAATGACGCAGAATTGTGAGAAAATAGCGTAAAATGATATTTTCTTGTTGTTCCACGTCAGTCAAGGCGGCGCGCACGCGGCGCGCGCCTACTGGGAGCCTAAAAAATGACGCGAAACGTCAGCTTGACGAAATAATTTCTCCTGGCCGGCTCGGGCCGGAAGCACAATGCTCTGACCAGCGTAACAACATGTAAATTGCCGACCCAAACGAATCCCTACGAACTGCGCAGCTTGTGACGTCACTACGACAATCGCGGAGTTGGCCGCCGGTCGCTCCTCTCTATATAGTGTTCGGACGGCGTGCAGAGAAACCTATTGCTCTCATCTTCCTTCCTCAAAGACCCTGGATTGGCAGGAGTCCCAGGGCGATGGAGTCTGGCCTCGCTCTATCATGTCCCCGGGATGACCTCCGCTGGTTCCTCCAATCCCCGATCTCATCCACGGTCTTTTGCGGTCGAATCCCTCGCCGTTCCCAATCCTTTTTGTCTTTGAAGGTTCCCCTGTTGCATTCTTTCTTCTTCATATCTTCGTCTCATGCTTTTCCTTTAGAATTCCCCTGTTATTCCATTTTTATGATAGTGAGCAGATAATGGTCTGCAACCCTAATCAGATAGTTAAGGTTCATTCATATATGAAATTTAAAGTTCCATCTTTGGTTTAGTCATTGTGTATGCATGAGAACATTGTCTTGTGATTTCCGTCTTTGCAGGTTCAGAATGAGCTTCAGGCAAGGTCTTCCACGGTATTGTTGGCATCAAGTGCAAGAACTGAAGTGAGCAATACAAGCACCTTCCCGTATGTATCCAAGGATTGCACGCAACATATGCATATCTCATATAACATGTTGCTTTTATATCACGCGTCAGACATATTGTGCAGAAAATATTGCGCTTTTTGCCCTTAACTCCATAGTTTTTTCAATCGAATAGTTAGAGTACTATAAAAGAAAAATGATCATCATTAGCCCAACTATTTAGAAACTTGTGTCATCATCGGTGCCAAAGCTTTGGATTTTTTTTTAATTATGCTGCATCAATTTTTGCAAAATTACAGAGGAGGGGGGATATTACGATCTTTACTTTTTGATCCCTTTTTTTGCCTGATTCTTCCCACGTCTCTCATAGATAAAATTATGCATGATATGGTCATCCTTATTTGGAGTAATGCTACACATCCTCCATAAATGACCCTAAATGTTGATGCTAACTAGGATTTCCTATGTGACACCATTGCCGCATAAGCAAAATCAATTTTTTTGTTTTTGTGGCATCATTGACTAATATTAATCCTGGTTGGATTCAATGTTTGGGATCTTTTATGAGGGCTATAAAGCATTTCTCTTTTTTGTTTATTTTTTAAATCCTTGATTTCATTTTTTTCAATGAAAATCAGTTAGATCCATGCAATTGTTATTGTAAGGAGCTTTATGGCAGTGTAGAAGATATAGTGTTTGGTCTGGATTTGTATCTTGTGGTTCTGTTGGTAGGTTCTTCTTTAACCTTGGTTCAGTCTACGCTGTTTGGTAGGTTCTTCTTAAGCACCCACGTGGTACTCTTCTGCCCTTTGCATACCTATTTAGATTAGCAGGACCCATAGTGCCAGTGTTGTATTTATGTTCTAGGTTGAGATGAAGCTCTCATCCCCTTTCGTTTATTTATTGTTTATTGAAAGAGGTCTTAATAATTCTTTCCCAGTTTCCTTTCAGCTTCTGTTGATTCTTTGGGCCACATTTTGATGGAACGTATTCGTATCTTGCAGGAGAGTGTCGGAATTGGCTGATATTAACTGGGACAATATTGGGTTTTCACTAGTACCAACTGATTTTATGTATATTGCCAAATCATCTGAGGATGGGATTTTTTCTAAAGGTGAAATGCAGTACTTTGGACCCATTCAGTTGAGCCCATCCGCTGGCGTCTTAAATTATGGGCAGGTTAGTTTTATTTCCTCATATCATAATCTTTCATGAAGAATATCAAAAGAAAAAAGAAACTTTCATGAAGATGATTTCTTATCTTCTCCTGTACTTGAGTATTTTGTTTGTTTTTGATGATTTTTTCTATCAAACCACTATGAATATAATGATACAATGTTTAACTGACTTGTTCATGTACATTACATAAGGTGTTCAAACATTAATGTTTGATTTTTTATGCAGGGTATATTTGAAGGTTTAAAAGCGTATAGGAAGGCTGATGGCTCAATCCTACTCTTCCGCCCAGAGGAAAATGCCATGCGAATGAGAAGTGGTGCTGAAAGGATGTGCATGCCTTCACCTACTGTTGAGCATTTCGTGGATGCTGTAAAACAAACTGTTTTGGCTAACAAGCGCTGGGTAATGCCTTGGCCATTTCGTAGTTCTGTAAAAAGCAACCAATCATCTGCTTATTTTTCCTGTATTAAGCCTTTATAGCTTTAATTCAGGTTCCCCCTCCTGGCAAAGGAGCATTGTATATCAGACCTTTGCTTATGGGCAGTGGGTCTGTACTTGGTCTTGCACCTGCTCCTGAGTACACGTTTCTTATTTTTGTGTCCCCGGTAGGGAACTATTTCAAGGTACGCCAGCTCTTTAAAGTGGTTTTGTTGTAGTCCTAATGCATTCCATGACAAGGAATCATGAAGTAGAGATTTTTTTCTCCCTTGCATGTACTTTTTTCAATTAAAGACAAGTAATACACATGATATTTAGCTAGCAGTCAACATAACTGTGTATCGCATATCTCGTTTGATTGTTGAGTTCTTTGTGCATAATCATTCCAGCATGTTATTTGACATAGTTATGAGAAAATTGTATTCTCTCCCCCCCCCCCACTTCTCCCTTTCCCATATGATAACATCTATAGTTAGTCGCCATTGACTATGTTTATTTAATATTATTTACAGGAGGGTTTAGCACCGATAAACTTATTAGTTGATGACAAAGTTCATCGTGCGACTCCTGGAGGCACTGGATGTGTGAAAACTATCGTAAACTATGCTCCGGTACTTACATCTCGAAACATCATTTAGATAATCAGTTGTCTTTGAATTTGGTGCTAAAATTAATTAAACTTTTTGTATGTTGTGTGCAATCTATTGACATGTTATTCTGTCCATGTATTTTACTTGACCTGAATTAGGAAATAATTACATATTTCATTTTTCATGGAATTACTACAGCTTTCTTAAGTTTTTGTCAGCCGAAATTTTTTTCTATTTTACAAGAAAATTTTTCTAACCATACCGGATTACCATTAGTTTATATTGTCATGAGGGGAGTTGTTACTGTTTGAGCATTCATGAGCTTGCCTCAGCATTTTTTTTCTCCCTTGTGATAAATCTGAACCAACCCACTATGTATATTTTTATATTTGCATTTTGTTCTTTTAAGTACCTTAAAATTCCTGTTAATTGTATCTTCGTTTAGCACTAGCTTGGGTCACTCTCAATGTATACAAGCTTATTGGTCACTGTTATACTTATTTTGGGTGCAAAGTGAAGAAGCTATTAATGGGAGCAGGTTTTATGGTCTGAGCGCCTAGAAGGTTTTATCAGATGACAAACATGGCTCCCTAAGGAACTGATACTGATAGGAATTGTTTTGGCATGTAAAGAGTGATCTTACTGTACTTTATTCAGGGTAAATTCAAGTAAGCTTTGTTAATTGAGAAGTGTTTCCTGAAACTTGTTTGTTGAATAAGAATGTAACTATGAAGGTAAGTTAAAATGTCTCCTGAATTGTCATCTATTTTGGAACATTGACGTACAGTCTACCGTGAGCTACCATAAGATCATGCTTTTGGAATCGCTTCATAGGTTATTTCTTGATATAAAACCGAAATATTCTTCTTCACCTAGTATAACTCTTTAACAATTGCTTCCTTCTCCTGTGAAGGTAAGCTCCAATAGCTCCTCTAAGTAGCAAACACCAAATTCAGGTTGTGAGGAACACCGTCCATCATAACATGGACTGATGGACTGCTGCCTTCCAGCCAATCACTCGGAGCAAGCTGAAAATAGGCCATCGATGGTGTGATTCAGAAGAAGAGAAAGTTTAGGGTTGGAATTTCTCTTCAAGGCCTCTTATTAATCTCTCTGACTTCAGTGAGACAACAATGAGGATAAACCAGCAGGAAGCCCAAACTAGATAATGGAGTGTTCACAGAACAAAGTGCATAACAAATCAAAAAGTAATACTCATTTCTGTTTTAATAATGGAACAACATGAAATGACTGATCGGGTTAGGGAACTCACGTGAAAAAAGCATGGAATTGAATCAAATCTCACGGACACGGGTGTAATTTTCTTTTTTTCACTGTACTGCTAATTGATCCAAGTTTTTTAGTTCAGATTCTTAAGGCATTGTTATAATTGAAATTAGTTTAGTAATCACTTACATTATACTGAATTCTTTATGTTTTTCCTCAGTTGACATTAGTCTTCTTTCATATTTTAGTATTGACAAATATTACTTTTCTCCGTTGTAGTACTTTACAAACTTGGATTGTCGGGCTTTGTTTGGTAATGGGAAAAAGATGATTTGATTGGATTTTTTAGCTATTTTTTAAAAATGTATATGATATGACATAAAGTGAGTTATATTAAAAATTGTGTGAGATTTGAAATAAAGTTGATTGATTTATTGAGAATTGTGTTGGATGCAAAATAAAGTGATCGTTTAATATTTGAATTTGTGTAAGATAAGATATAAAATATTTTTTTAAGTTTTTTTAAATAAATTTAAGATTTTGGTCATGACTAAAATTAGTCATGATTTTTTGCCCATTGCCAAATGGGGCCTCACGTTCTTGATGAAATTCTGAGTGATATTGAACATTGTTGCTTGAAATACAAAGGAAAAATGTGTTTTTGCAGGTCCTGCAGGCACAATCAAGAGCCAAGGCCAAAGGATATTCTGATGTTTTGTACCTTGATGCTGTTCACAATAAGTACCTAGAGGAAGTGTCATCCTGCAATGTATTTGCTGTAAAGGTAAAGATTTTTCCCCCCCTTTTTAATTGTCCTTGGCATTTCCATTTCTTAAACTATTCTTTGCAAATTTGCGGAATCCTTCTTGTCAAATGTTTTTTCAGACCACATCGGATTGTACTTGTCCTATTTCACCTTTCAATTTTCCTTGTTGCTTACTTTATTCTTCCCTTTTGATTTATATTTATTTTGGACCTTGCTCCATTTCAAGCATATCATGTATGCTAGTCAGGCCCATTTCCAAGACTTGATATCTCGTCCATAGAACTATAATACTTCTTAAGCATCTTCCTCATATTTTCAACTGACCATTTGTTTGGTTATTCTAGGATAAAGTAATATCAACTCCAGCAATGAATGGAACGATACTACCAGGAATAACAAGGAAAAGTATAATTGAAGTTTCTCGAAGCCTAGGATTTCAGGTATTTGATTCCTCACAAATCTGCTTCAAGTTTGTCTATTAAAAATAAGTTGGTTCAGTCAGCATGATTCTCCAGATTTGATTATTAAAAATATTACAAAATATTTCAAACAAATAGCAATTTTGATTTTTTATTTGTACCTCTTGATATGTAACAAAGATATTATTGTGAAGGTGGAGGAGCGGCTTGTGCCCATTGAAGAATTACTTGATGCTGATGAAGTTTTCTGTACGGGAACAGCTGTAGTTGTATCACCTGTTGGGAGCATAACTTATCATGGAAGAAGGTAATTCTTCTCTTAATTTTTTTTTATCCAATACTTGACCGACTTTTCTTTTTGTGAATTGCCTTTTAAAATGAAAGGAACCATAGAAAAATTCTCTTTGATTATTGCAAGTGAGAAATGTGTTATAATTTGGTGATGATTGGGGTGTGTAGATTTGAAATTGTCTATCTAATAAAAGATCTAAGTGTGAAAGCACCCTATGTCCACTAAGAAACAGTCTCTAGGTGACCTAAAGTAAACTTAGAAGAAAGAAAGGGAGAGAAGATCTAAAATGATTGAGGAAGATAGGTAGGGAATCAACCTTCCTGGTCTAACATTTCTGATTTTAATTTTTTTTCTACCCTAGTTAAGATGCAATTTGCAAGGAAAAACTACTAAGTACACAAATGGGTAATTTATGTAAGTTATGCGCTAATGTTTCATGTAAGCATGTCCAGAGATCAAGGTCTACTTACAATAAATTACACGACACTAAATTCAACCCAACACATATGAGGGCATGAATTTTAAGGGAAATTAAGTCAGTTGCACAAAACCAAAATCTTACAAAATAGAGAATAAGAACTTATAAATAGTAGGAAATGGCATTGGCGCTGCTTGAAATTGTTGGTCAGACATTCTGTTTCTGAAAGATCGAACAATCTAATTTTCTTTTGTTATTTAATTCATCTGGTCAAAGGTCTAATCCTCACTCTGACCTACTTGGATTGCTTGAAACCATCTAGTTGAATTGTTTGATCTGAGGATCTGGTGTTCTGATCTGAGTGGCCAGAGAGTCCAATTTTTTCTACATCCATTCAAAGGGTTGAGTGGTTTGATCTTAGATTCAATCCCATTATAATGTCCACCTGTTTGCATAAGAATAAATGACCCTTTCATACAAACAAAAAAACTCTACTAAAACAATGACTCCAACACATAAAACATCAACTAAATATAAGTAACTATGATCCTACAACAACAAGATAGATTGCCCATGAGTGTGGTCATGAAAGGCAACATCAGCTCTCCCTGGCTACGAAGAATTTGACTCCGTTGAGTGAAATCATCTGTAGTCCTTAAGGAGGTATGGTCGAAGCAACTGTAGCACCTTAGTCAGAACTCTAAGTGTCATTAGTTGATGATTACCCTCTTCATCTCATTGGGTACTTATGCTGAGTGCCTATAGAAGTAAATATAATTGGGCCGTCATGATTTTCCTCATGTAAATGCGGCGATAGGGTCTATTTTTTATTGAGTTAAATTGGACATAATCTCAGGCATTGTGGCTATGTCGATACATTGGTGGGTTGAGGTAAGATGAGACAGATGAAGGTATTGGTTCAGTGGTGAGGATAATGTATTTGGTATAAGATTTGAATATAAGTTAAGGTCGGCTAAGTTGAATTTTGGACTGTTTCACAAGTGACTAGGTCATAAGTATTGAAACCTTCTTTTCTTCTTTATCCTGTATGAATCTACTCTCTCTGACACAAGTTTCCTAGATTTCATTGTGGAAATCATTTAGGATCTACATGTATCATCACATTATCCCCCTTACTAAACTTTGCTATTCTTCTGTGTGAGTTGGATATTGATTTATATTTAGCATATTTGGCATAGTTTATAACATATTTTCTCTTGACCTCTATATGCTACCATACGTATGTTATGCAAATATCATTATAAACTAACTAGTTATATAAGAGATGGGTAACTATATAAGGTCAATAGGTTTTTTAAACTCATATCTTATGACTATCGTGAAAGGACTCATCCCAGTAGAATAATAGTTCACTAAACCATCATAGGCAAACTCAACTATAGGTAAGATTAAATTCCACCTCAACATAGCTCTTCCACCAAACTTGCAGACTTACTTCCCTCTCGATAGGTCAATTGGAAGTCCCTTCAATTTTACATTACATTGCCTTTTCCCTTCATATATGGAATGGCCCTCGGCACGACTACAATCCACAAGCCAACACAATTTTGGATCCAATCTGTAATACCTTTAGCATGGTAGATTCAGATTGTCATCTCCTAGTAGGGTAGCCCTCAGCACATATAACCCACGAAATCACATAGCATCTTACTCGAGCAAGGTTGGGGTGAGTACAACAAGAAACCTTATTTAGTTCGTCACCGCAAGTGAGAACATTACATTTATAACCAGATTTCGGGTTCCAATTCAAGTCCTTAGCTTGAATTCACATTAAATTCCAACTGGTCCTCTTGACCAAAATATGTTAATAGGTTTTCATCAAATTCTGATTCTCATGCTTAGCTCAGTTTCACATCAAAATATAACAATTTACATATATAACATGATATCCAACATTTAACAGCAAGTAAATGATTAATAACATCTCTTAAACATGATAAGTACAAGTGATGAAGGGTTGGAAGACACTGCTTGAACAATTATATAAATAAAAATTCACAACTTTTCTTCCAGCAGCTCAAATTTGCTTCAATTCAAAATTTAAGTATTCTTGCCATTCCAAACCAATAAGAAGATATGGAGATACAATTTTAACATGCTAATAACAGTCTATCCATATCATAGTAACAACTCATGCGGAATTGGAATTAAGCATTCAAGTAATCATGTGCACATATATTCTTCATTCCATTTATTTGGCTATCAACTAAATGCATCTAAAATATTGAGAACTGATGAAATCAGTGACAGCATAAATCCAAGCAAACATACCATCAATTCATCACACTATGTTGGCATATAAATTATTCAATTTAATAACTAGTTCCTATTTATATATGTGAGAATGCTTTCCTTTTGTTAGTCATCCTAATCAAATTCCAAATCAGGATTTCTTCTCTTCTTCACAGCAGAAATCTCTCCTCTTTAATCTCCATTCTTTGGCTTCCTTTACATATTTCACTATTTCAACTCTTCTCAAGTCAGCTTTAATCACCTCAGAATTGAGGAAGAATAAGAATAGAATTTCTTCTAGCTTACTTTATGAATTTCTCCAACTTTCCTTCAGTTTTTTTTCCTTCTGTTAACCAGCCCAAACAAAGAATAGAAAGGAAAAAAATGGAATAATGGGAAGGAAACTCAACTAAAGAAAATAAATTTAGTTTTATTCTCATATGATCTTTTATATTTGTCATGTTATTAAATATATAACACTCATTTTCCAATCTCCTCTCGGCATGGCATCAAGCTTAACATGATTGTATATTCAGCTCAAAACTAGGTCTTTAAGGTACTATCTAACCTAACCGACAAAGCAATTTAATCCAAACAGTCCCAATTCTACAAAATTATTTCTTTTGCTTTTTATTGCCACTCTGTGGATATTTACCTTATTTTAAAATTTGAAATTATCACACGTTTGATTCAAATTAATAAAACAATGTGCATTAATAACAAATCAAGCCTTTTTTCATTAGATGAAGTCGGCTACATAAATTTTTTGTTTCCATTACACTCTATCAAATAACAAATCCTCATTATAGTTTCTTATTGTGTCTATTTTGACCTTCATCTTTCTTTTTTTACATGAGCAAGATTCAATATTCCAACTTTTCTTACTTGGGCTTCTCGATGCCTATGATTTATTTATTTAAACCATTTATGTCGATTTTTTTCTAAGTTTATCCTCAATTAAGACTACTTCAGCTTTTTCATAGATGTACTCATTTCTCGTCTTGTACTTTCACGTATATTCACTTATCCGTCTTAGCACAAAAAAAATATAACACATATACTCATGTATACAGAAAGAAAATTGATCCTCCTCTCATACAATAACAACTTTACCAAAACAATGACTTCAACAACATAAAATGTCGACTAAATACAACTATAATACTACAACAAGATAGATATCATAACTATGAAGACGAGTTTGCGAGCATACGTAGTAACGATGACGGAGTCATAATGCAGCTTGAATATACTTTATATTTTATTTTGCGGTTCTCATGCACCATATCAAACTGTCGTGAGACTAGATTCTTTAGTCTCATCCTTCTTCCGAAATATCACGCATACACCAAATTGCTGCAGGGTAGAATATGGAAACAATGGAGTCGGCATTGTATCTCAGCAGCTCTATTCAGCACTAACAACCCTGCAGATGGGTTTAGCAGACGACAATTTGGGTTGGACCATCACAGTAAATTAGGATCTGTAAACAATTTGCGACGAGCAATGAAGCACCAGAATTACGGCAAACCAACTGCACCTCTTCGGCTTCCGGCATACAAATATCTTTACATTTCAACGGCTCTTCTTTTGTGTAACCTTCGTCGTCCGCCAATCCCAAGTTTATTTTTATTTTTCGAAAGCTACCAATGTATCTGTTTATCTGAAAGTGTTGGTTTAGCTTGCATTGCGAAGGACTTTGTATTAAACTGATTATTGAAGGAAGATCATAAGAATTTTAATTTGATGCCAATAATAATATACCCTACCTGACTTATTTGTTTAGTTGCTTGTGTTATCCTGGATTCTTATTGAGACAGAAGGCATTTTTTAAGAGAAATTATTGCATTCCCATAGCCCATCACTATCAGTATAGTTTGGCTTCCAAGTTCCAATAGACGATGACCAAGGTTATAAAAATCTAATGGACCACTTAGCCAAATAATTCAAATTAAATTCAAAATTCCTTTTATATTTTGCACTGAATTGACCCCATATTAAGCCGTCTAAATCGGTCGACATTGATGGTCAAATCGCACGAGCTGAAGATTTTGTTTGATTCGAGTTTTTTTTTTATCTAATATAAATTTTAGTTACAAATATTAATTTTATTTTATATTTAATATAAATATAAATATTGAAATTAATTTTATTTTATATAATTTTAATATTAAATTAATTTTTTTTTATTAAATTTATATGATAAGATATTTTTTAATTTAAAATTCAACCTTGCCCGAAGGGTAAGGTAAATCATCTCACGGTCACGTGGGCCACGCAGTAGACTTCTTCCCTAGTGACAAAAAAAAAAAAAAAAAAAAAACAGAATCGCGTGGCAATTATAATATAATGTAAAAAATTTTAATTATTATAAACCAGTAAATTATATCGTACATTACAAAACGCTAAATTGGATTATATGATATGACAAAAATTATTCTGATTTCAACAAATAAATTTTATAAGATTTTATATTTAGTGAATTTTTTGCTAATATGAAAATTTTAAGTGAATTAAACAAGATTTGGATATTTTTAAAAAGAAAATTATTAAATTTATTTCCATTAAAATTTTAACACAATTTTCTTTATTAAAGTCATAGGATGTTAAACAATTAATTCAAAAATCTATTATATAATAATCATAATAAAAATATAATTTAAATCATTTATGTTAATTAAATAGTCTCTCTCTTAGATCATTTGTAAAAAGTATATAATTTTTATTTATTATATTTTATAAAAACTTTTTACATTATTATTATAGTATCACAGTTCGACTTTAATTTGATAATAGCTGAATCTTAAAATTTTAAACTTTTTGTTCTACTAATTTTAATACCATTCTAGTATTCAAAAACTTTTGTGCGACAATCAATTAATGAAGGCCCCACAATGAGCACGAAGAACAAAATGACGCAGAACTGTCGTTAAATTCAAATTTTGAATCGTATAGGCTTATTATTTTACTTCATATAGTTTTTTTTTTTAATTTCATTTCATCTTATATATGCACGAATCCAAAAAAATTATACAAAGTAGATGTAGGTTTATATAAAGCGGGAACATACTTAAACGAAGTAGAAGAATAATCATTTAGATTTTTGTGCATCATACGTAGGCCTGTCAACGGATCGGGTTCGGGTCAGGTTGACTACGATCCGGATCCAAATCTATATATATCGGATCGAGTCATGGTCAATCCATATCCTCTTGGTCGGAAATCGAATCGGTTCGGAACTCGAGTTTTTGAATTTAATCCATTTATAATAAAGTAATTATTTTTAAGTATTTTTTATAATCAAATTAAAAATAATGTTAAATTTATTGAAAATAAAATAAGAAAAGAGTATTATATTATTACGAATTAATTAAACATTTTAATATAAAAATTAGTATTTGTAATATATATACATATATATTGTGACATATAAACTGAGCACTATAAACTATAATCTATTAATATAATTTGTGAGAATTTTTTATTAATTAATTATAGTGACACTCTTTACTTGAGCCTTCCAATAAAAAGATTATTAGCCATAATATATCCCTGTACGAACTACAAATTAGATTACATAAACGGATTGGATTTTAAACGGGTCGGGTTAGTGGTGATCTATATCTGATTCATTTATCGTAAACGGATCGGGTCAGTAAACGGGGCGGATTGACGGGTCAAAAAAAGAATCCATTTGGTGGTTTAATCGGATCAGATCGGATCATGATCCGATCCATTGACAGGCCTAATCATATGTTCCAGCAGCTGTCTATTTCGTCACATCACTCGCTTTCTGATGATGCCACGTCAGCTCCAAATTATTGTGGAGATTCTCTTTGTGACGCTCCTAATAAGTGTGATCTCGTTTTACTTTCGAAAGTGCGTTAATTTTAATGATGTTAAAATATTTTAATCAGAATATATTTTTATTAAAAATTATAGATAATGTAAAATAAATTAGTATGTTATTATATTTGGATGTGTAAGAGATTTGATGTAAATTAGTTATTATTTTGCCATATGCGTGAGGCGTAAAATAAAAGTTTTTTTTTTTTGAAATTGATGAGAATCTTATGCGATTCATTGCTTTTAATAGTTACGAAGTATGGTTGGGTCAGGATTTTCTTGGGAACATATGGAACAAAAGGTTGATTTTCTTATTCGATTTAATTAAGGATCGGACGGTCCGATTAGGCTAGGAACGACCAGTCCCTTCAGCCCGAAAACGGGGGCAAGAAGAAATCGCCTTGTACGTTCTGGGCAGTGTGGCAAAAACCGATTTAAAGTGAACCGGATCCGAGTTTGTTATGGGGTTTCTTATAAATATATTCTGTACGTCCAACTCTAATAGATTTTGATCATTGTGCATGAGCTGTTTTAGAATTTGAGAAAATGCGATTATGAATTCTTATATTCTTTGAGGAGATTTTTGAAGAATGGTGAAAGTTTTTTTTTTTGTATGATTGAAGTTTTGTTGTAGATTTGAGATTTTTCACCTAAGATTGGTGTTCGCTTTGTTAGGATCATTAGATTTATCAACTCTGCTAAAAGTTTAATTGATAGGAAGAGTATAATCGATTCACTTATTATACTGTATACACAATGCCCATAGGTCAAACTCAAGCTCTTTTTGATAGCGGTACACCCACCTAAAGTTATGTTAAGTAAAGCGATGGCATCAAGTCAGTAACAGCCACACCTAAGCCATCCAATTATTGCTTTTTCCAAAACTCTTATTTTTTTTTTATTTTTGTGATAGCATTAGATTTTTTGCATGACTTGTGAATTTGATTGATTTTTTTGTTTTATTATTATGAGAATTATTTTAAGATTTGTGTTGCAAGCGATGTTATATTTCTAATAGAAAAATATGTATGATGTGACATTTTAAATAAAAATTAATTTTAAATTAATAGACAAACACATTATCAGTAGAAAGATAACCAATAAATTGTAAGAAAATGTGGCAGGTGTTAGGTTGGAAAAGCTTTTAAAAAAAAGGAACCAAAAGGCACACTAGAAATCTATTATATCAACAAAATTTACATAACGGACTTAGTTTGTTATGGAGTTTTTATATAAATATGTTATGTACGTCCAAAATTTGATCATTATGCATGGGCTATTTTAGAGTTTGAGAGAATGAGATTGTAATTTTAACAAAAAGAATGGTGGAAGTTTTTTTTGTATGATTGAAGTTTTTCTCCAGATTTGAGATTTTTTACCTAAGATTGGTGTTCACTTTATTAGAATCCTTAAATTTATCAATTCTCCTAAAAGCTTAATTAATAGGAATAATGTAACTAATTCACTTATTATATACACTGTGCACACAGCGCCCACAGATCAGACCCAATCTCTCTTCGATTGTGGCATACTCACCCAAAGTTATGTCAAGTAAAACGATGGTATCAAGCTAATGACAGCCACACCCAGGCCATCCAATTATTTCTTTTTTCAACACTTTTTTATTTATTCTTCTTACTTTTGTGGTCGCCTTGAATTTTCTGCACGATTTGTGAATTTGATTTGATTTTTTTGCTTCATTATTATGAGAATTATTCAGTGATTTGTGTTGCAAGTGACATTATATTTCCAATAGAAATATGTGTATGATGTGATGTCTCAAATAACAATTAATAAAATTAATTTTAAATTAATAAACAAACACATTATCAGTAGAAAGATAACCAATAAATTGTAAGAAAATGTGGCAGGTGTTAGGTTGGAAAAGCTTTTAAAAAAAGGGACCACAAAGGAGCACTAGAATTCTATTATATCAACAAAAATTACATAACGTGGATCAAGATAGAAATCATGTTACAAAGAAATCGTCTTGATCAGATGCAGGACAATTATTTAGTTAAATTTTGAGAGATTTCAAAGTTGGAACTGAATATTATTGCTACAAATTGTTTTTTATCTACAAGTTGTCCTCGAATAAGTACTCAGCTTGACACATGACGTGGCTAGAGAGAGATATTGTCTATTATAATCGTGTCTGATGTCACTGATGTGGAACATGATAGCGATAGTCGATGTGTGCAAAGACTGTTGGCTGGATAATTGAGAATTGACATGTCAGATTCAGTGTCAATAATTGTAATTCACTTATATATAATTGTGTTGTAACTCAGTATTACAGGAGGAGGTAGGTAGGCAGTGGTTGCCAGATTTTGCCTCATTTGATTCGATAGTTAAATTTTGAATAAGAAAAAAAAATTATTTTATAAATTTAATGAAAAAAAAAAGTTTAATATTAGGAATTATGTAAAATGTGAAATAAAGTTAATTTTGATATTTATATTTGTGTTGGATGTGAAATAAATTTGATTTTTACAATTAAAATTTGTGATGGATTAAAAAAAAAAGTTCAAATTAAATGAGTTTGGAATTCTTTGCTTGACTCATCATGGCGTCACCTGGTTTGGATTTTTTGGAATGTAGACCACACAATGCCTTCCACTCAGGGTTGAGCAAAAAAAAATCGAAAATTGAAAAATTGATTCAAACTCGAATAAATTAAGTTGAAACTTTCAGTTAACTAAATCAATGACTTAGGTTTAAATTTTTATTTTGTAAAACTGATGGTTTCAATTTAAGATTAAGTTTCTGTATCAAAAATCGATAGTTAACTGAAACTATTTACTATTAATCAATTGTGCTAAATATTTTATTAAACATATTTTAGGTTATTAATTTTTTAAATTTATCAATAGTGATAATATAAAATATATTTTTCTCCTTTATGTTCATTTGAATGCTCACACAAATATAAGAATATTTAACAGATTATTCACTTGTATTTTTTTTTATATTTTGGAGTTAGTGTTAAATGTTTTTAATAATACTTTACATTGATTGGTTTATAAAATTAATAATAAATATATGTCTTTTAATATAAAGTGTAATATTATTTTTATAATTTAGGTATAATAATTTTAATGGATGAAATATTTTATTAATATTATTGGAAATATTTAATTTTAATATTATTGTGAATATAATTTTAGTAAATGTAAAATATTGTATGATATATTAATTATTTAAATATAGTTAAAAATTGATATTTGTGGTTATCTGGCTAAAAAATTTGGTTAACTGAACAGCCGATTAACTGTTAGATCGGTTTAAATTTAAATTTTTGATATTGAAACACCGATTAATATAATTTAGATTTTAGTTTTTATATTTATTAATTATCGGTAGCTTTAAATTCCTATTAATTCTACTTGAACAGATATATTTTCTAAGAATAATTACGTACATGCCACACAATTTAGTTTTATTTATGTTTTATCCATTCATTCTTAATTAATTATACTATGCACACTCAAAACATTACAAAATCTTACATACACACATTTGAGTTAAAACTTAATCAAAATCTATTTGAAAAAAAATATTTTGTTAGTAAATCATTAAAATTATATTTTTACTCTTAATAATATATATTTTTCTCTTTCTCAATGCCACACTAAAGCGCTGATTTATCCTAAAATCAATTCACGTCACGGATGTCTTCTTCCTTTGCCGCCACCTAAACATTAAGGTTTTAAGATTTTCACTCAAAATAAATTTAAATATCCTTAAAATAATATGATAAATAAGTTAGATTTTTTGTGATTTAATTATAGTTAGGTTATTGAAAAATTATGATTACTCATTATAATAGAAATAAGTTAAAATGTGTGTATATAAGATTTTATAATATTTTGAGTGTGCATAGCGTAATTAACTAAGAATATATGGGTAAGGCATAAATAAAACTAAATTGTGTGATGTATAGGTAATTATTCCTATTTTCTATTAAGGTAAATTGCATCGAACCATCTGAGGTCGGAAAGGAGTTTCAAATTAGCTTTAATTTTTTAAAATCTATGATTTGGTTTTTAAGGTATAATTATTTTTTTTTATCATTATAGTATAAAAGTATTCTCGATCATCAACAATTGATTCTTTTTTAATATAACTTCAAAATATTAACATTATAGTTTTTAAATTAAAAAAAAAGTAAATTAAATTTTAAAATTTTATTAATTTTTCTAGAAAATAAGAATAGAAGAATATAATGATTTTTTAAAATGAGTAGATAATTTAAATTAATCAAAAAATAATTCATATTATCTATCACATACATTGTGAAAGAATTTAAATTAAATTCTTTAAAAAATTAAGACTAATTTATAACTAAACTCTTGAAAATCAAATTGACATTAAAACCGGGACAATAAAGGGTTTAAGGTTTTAAGATTTAACAGGATTGAATTTTAAAATAGATAGTTATAAAACATAAATTTATAATAATAAATAAATTATAAAAATAATAATTATAAAATAAAAAGCATAATTCAATAATAAATTTTGAAAAATTGATATTTAATTATTTTTAAATTTCTATTCAATAATAAAAATAAGATAAATTTTTAACAATATATAAATTATAAAAAATTTTAAATTTCTTTCAAAGAATTGAATAATAAAAAATATTTCCAATAAATATATTTATAGCAGTATAAAACTTAAATTTCTTATAAATATTATATAATAATAAAAAATAAGTAATTTTTGATGTTAAATACTAAAGAATAATATATTTTTTAAAAAATTAATTAAAAAGTAAAAATAAGAAAAAATTGAATTTTGTAAATTTTAGTAAGATTAAAATTAAATTTGAATGCAACCAAAAAGTCAGTAAAATTCTATTTATTTATAAGATTTAATTTTAGTAAGATTGAAATTAAAGAATGAAGATATTTTTTTAATAGAAATTGTGAATGATATGAAATGAAATTAATTATTATTTTAGTATATGTATAAAATATAAAATAAAATTTATTTTTTATTTTAAATTATATATATAATGTGAAATATAATTAATTTTTAATATTAAATTATATATATAATATAATATGACTGTTTAAAATTAAAATAATTTAATTTTAATTTGTCAAACGAATAAACTGAGTTTTTGTGGATTCAATTCGGGTTCTATTCCAGCTGTCATTTGGCTGGAGGCATTTTTAGATTTCAAATTATTTACAAAAAAATTTAAGCTCTTTGGATTACTGTCTGTCATTATAATATAAATTCAATAAAATTTTAATGAAATATTTTTAAAATATTTGATTTTATAATAATATGATTAATAAATAATAATAATTATTTATGTTTAATTTAATTAAAGTTAGAGTGTGTAATACAAGTTGTACAAATAAAATTACAGTTTCAACGAAAGAACATAGAATATTCAATTTTTTGTTAATGGATATTAGTAAAATTTATAAATTTTTCTTAAATATTATAAACATGCAATATTAGCAAAAAAAAGGTAAACTACTGTGAAATTTGCATATAAAATACAAAATAAAATGTTTATTTTTTTCATTATAAATTAATAAATTTACTAGCCATTAGTTATTTAATGAATTATTTGGATTAGTTCTAATTCTCGAAAGTTAGAATTGTTTGATTGAAAATCAAATTGAATCATTCAGTCTTGATAATTTTAAAATTAAAATTAGACCAATTTGAATTAAAATTGGACTGAATTAATAGACTCGTTTCAATTTCAATTTGTTTCTCAGTTCTTTAAGTTGTTTTGCAAAACCCTAATTAGGTGGGAAATTAATGTCTACTTCTATCTATTCTAGCTAGTCTCTTTCATGCATGTTTAACGTGATAGAATTTTTTAATGTGAAAATTTTAATTTAATCAAATATTAAGTTAAGTCATGAATCTTTGAACTAATCAATTTTATAAATCACATAATTTAAAAGCATATTCGAAATCACCTAAGAAAGCCGTCTCGAAGACGAACTTTGAGATTATATAGAATTTCTTTTTCTTTCCCACCTCTACTTTATATCGATTAGATAGAATATCGGATATCCACTATGGGTAGGAAACAGACCTATTTATAAAATAATTTAATAAATTTGATATGTTTATTAAGTAATCAATCGAATGGATGTGATTTATCTCTACTATTAATCGTCATAATGAATAAGCTTGTTTTAATAAATTTATCTTATTATTAAAACCATTTGTATTGATTTAATTAATACAAAATGATAATATTCAAAATCTTAATGGCTATCCACAAATTGATTGTTATCAAATTTTTAATAGATAATTTAAATATTAAAGAATATTATCTAACATAACAATCTTAGAGAACTTACAAAACTGGATCATAAATCTCTCGATTTATTTGTAAAAGATTTTCATAATGTTCAATATAGTTTAACCGATATAATAATGCGGGTCAGTGTAGTTTATCCATAGAAATTAACCAGTACCTAGTTTGTTGTAAGTTTATGTAATAAATGAGGTTAAATGTTTGATTTATTTTTTTAAGATCTATTTGTAATTATGATATAACTTAAAGATCTTATCGTAATTTACGCTTTTTATTTAAACGAAATCGGTTCCCCATGCAACACATGTTTTTGCATTTTCATACGAATGAGATATATTGAAAAATATATTGCTCGAAAGATGAATCAAATTTGTGATCAAATCGAGTTTGACTTTATACAAAAGAGGGGACTAACGAGTTGTTTTTATAGCTCAAAATTTTTATCAATCTAATTTTGAGTCGATATAGAATCAAAACAAATCGATTAAGAAAAAAGATATTATATATTTATGCATACAACTAAATATAATATATTATTTTTTCGTTAATTTAATGAAACGTTTCATCAAAATTTCTTTCATAAATTTCATCCAAATCACATTTGTTGTAGATTAATTTTCTTTATTTTTATTTTTGAATATTAGAAGAAGATGGATGACAATAGTTTAGGCTGATTAAATGAATAAATATATTTATACGTAATATTTGACTAAAATTTAAAAATTAACCAAAATTTTGTTTTACTTTAGCTTGGATCGAGCTTGAATTGATAACATATGAGTCAAATTTTATTCATTCTCTGTATCAAATCGAGATTGAATTGAAAATTTTTAATTCAATCTTGAGTTGAGATCAGATTGACTTAAGATCAGATCATTAATAGCTTTAAGATAAAAGGGTATAATAATATTTTAAAGTAGTAAAAAAAATAAATTTAGCTTTTATATTATGAAAGATAAATAAAAAAGATAAGATCCTAAAAAATAAATTAAAATTGCAGTTATTTTATAACCTTAATGATTAAAGTTAATTTTTTTTAAAGATTTAATCAGTTTATAATAATACCCTCTCAATCTCAAGACCTGGTTGCAATTTATCCCATTCCTCCACTATTTTTAAAATAAAAAAATAATTTCAGGGAGTTGCCGTACTCCTTCAGACGTCATTGGCAGCGGACGGGCTCTCAATTTCTGATTTTCTTAATAATCACTAATTAATTAATTAATTAATTAATAATTTTAATTTTAAAAAAATTGAGATTTACGGTCTACGACTCTACGTGCCCGGCGGGTGCGCAGGTCCCATTGGGGGCCGGCTGGCGTGGCCCAGGCGTGGGCCAGGCATGGGCCAGGCGCGTGGATAAGCTCGGACCAACATAGGCCGGAGAAATTATCGCATGAATTCAAATTCCGAACGCAACAATGCCGTGTAAAATAAAATTCCTTTTTTTTTTTTTCGCACTCGTTTTTATGGCTTCATATATCTGCAAAATAATCCAAATTTTAATTAACAATATAAAAAAAAGCCAAAATACAGCTTAGCTTTATAGAGTCGAGAGATGAATAAGACGAGCTCCTTTAGATATATGCCAAATGGGTGTGAGGACAATAGTTGAGCATCGAGAGGCGAACTGTTATTGGAGGAGCCGAATAATGCCGGTCAGTCAGAGCCGTACAACCAAGTAGTCATCGAATTAGATGAACCGAGTTTTATTTTTGTAGGGAGCCTAGGTTTAACCTCTTCTCCATCATAAATACGAGTATTTATAATAATGATGGAATAGATGTGGATGAACTTTATTAATGTGAGAGAAGTTTTGTGGCATGAGTAGTTATACAATTGGCCCATTCCTGCAGTCAGTTTTTGCTGTAATGATAACCACTTCTCCTTATCTCGTGACCTAAGCGTCGTACCGTACGGGAAATACTGAGAAGCCGACAGGCCAGTGGTCATGGGTATAAGACTAGTTCGAGATACAATTTGAGCGTACTGTTCGGTCGATGTTGTTCGACTAGCTACGGAATGTTCAGCTCTAATGTTCGAGAATGTGGTTCGAGAGTTGGTCGGCGAATTAGGCCTAATGTTATTCATGTGTTAGGTTGAGCTGACATGGCATATTCTATATATTCCGAGGTATATGAAATTAAAAATATTTATATGAAAATAAATAAATAAATTTGCATTTGAAGATGCGTTGAACTATTGATATGATGGACTGACCGAATTCAATGATTTTTCCTCTGTGCTGTTATGAATATATATATTAGCACGAACAGGCAAATTGTTCCTGAGACTCTTTCTGAATTTCACTGACACAAGGGTCTCACTACAATCTCCCCATTAGCTGCTTCGTTTCACAGAATTTGGTGTCTTCATTCCGCCTGTTATTGCCATCTTCTTCTTCTTCTTCTTCTTCTTCTTCTTCTTCTTCTTCTTCTTCTTCTTCTTCTTCTTCTTCTTCATCATCATCATCATCTTAATTCTTGAATTCCTGCTTCATACCAAGTCATGGTTGCAAGGCCTGTTCTTCATCCATCATCGGTGGTGTGCACGATGATCAAATTTGTCAGAAGCTCATACATGCCACAGTGTGGGGTGAGTCTCTTCATCCCAAGTTGAACTGATCTGGACTTCCTTTTTCGTTTTCTCAATTTTCACAACATGATCTGAATTACCAACAGCTATTTCAACTTGTTAGCCGCTCTTTCTTCACATCTCAACCTGCCTCAACCCTGCAATCTGCATACGAGGCAGCATCGGATTCCGACAGGTGAGTTTTTTTTTTTGGTTCGAAATTGACGCAAATAATGATCAAAGCACAAACACAAACATGACTTGGAGCTCAAATCAGCTAACTGATTAGACGCATGGGTTAGGATTGATGAGTTGCAGGCTAATTTTTAAATGGGTCCTTCACTAAATTACCTCAAAGATACAGTCGAAGTGGATTGCTGAAATCAGAAGGGTTTTTTTTCTTTTTATGCTTAACTCACAGATTCATGCATAAATGCGTCCAATATATATAGAAGATAAGAAACTCATAATCTAAAACATTACCTGCCTTCTTCAAGGTTTTACACCAATTCTTGGCTGCACCCACGAGTTATTGTTTCTTGCTAACATGGCAGGAATGATGATGAATATGCGAATGTGAACTGGGATGAGCTCGGCTTCCGTTTTATGCCCACAGATTACATGTACTCGATGAAATGCTCCCTGGGAGATGAATTTTCTCAGGGCAAGCTTAACAGATATGGGAACATTGAGCTGAGCCCATCAGCAGGAGTTCTAAACTATGGCCAGGCTAGGACTTGTCTTGTTAAATTATTAGCATTCTTTACATAATTTCGTATTAAAATCAGCTGTAACTTTGTCTCACAGGGTTTATTTGAAGGACTGAAAGCACATAGGAGCAAAGGCTGTGATCTACTGCTTTTCAGGCCAGAGGAGAACGCACGCAGAATGCAGATTGGTGCTGAAAGATTGTGCATGCCATCTCCTTCTGTGGATCAGTTTGTTCATGCTGTGAAGCAAACTGTTCTCGCTAATAAGAGATGGGTTTGTATTATTCCCGCATAGCTGACGATCATTTGTGTTCTATTTCTTCATTTGATGCGGTTCATCTTTAGGTTCCTCCACCAGGGAAGGGGTCTTTATATGTTAGGCCGTTGCTCTTAGGCAGTGGCACTGTACTGGGTCTGGCACCTGCTCCAGAGTACGTGTTCTTAGTCTATGCTGCGCCAGTGGGAAATTACTTCAAGGTGACACTGATAATGCTCAAAATTATGACTTTTTTTTTTATCTTTATGTTACCTTAACCATTGTTTTCGTTAAACAATACATAGGAGGGTTTGTCGCCAATAAATTTACTAGTAGAAGAAGAAAGCCACAGAGCAACTCCTGGAGGAACTGGTGGTGTGAAAACAATTGCCAACTATGCACCGGTAGGAAGCATGAAATAATCATTGCCTTTTCTAAGGGATCAATGAAAGCTTATGTTAAATCCTTCAGGCAAGAATTCAATGTTCATCTAAATTTTCTCAAAAACAGAGCAAGCTTGCTATTTGATTTACATTCTTTGAAGGAGCCAGCTCCTAGTGTAGATTCAGCATTTCTGTAAACTGTTGCATGCCATGAATTAAACCCAAAATTTACAGTATTTAATAAAACTCTTGGCTTGAGATTCCATTTGTTAGTATTCTACCTTTTGAAAACCTTCTTCTGTGACACACTTTCAGGTTTTAAAGGCCCAAATCCAAGCTAAGAAGAAAGGATTTACTGATGTTCTGTTCCTTGATTCTGTGAACAATAAATATTTGGAAGAAGTTTCTTCTTGTAACATATTTCTCTTAAAGGTAACATGCTCATAAATTTTGTCATCTTTCCGCAAATAAAATCATCTCGTAAGATTAAGCTAACAGATACATTACCATCAAAGTAATCAACTTTGCCTTAAATAGCTGGTAAAAAACTTAGTAATTAACACACAGGATGGGGTTATCTCAACGCCATTGACGCACGGGACTATTCTTGAGGGAATCACACGCGCAAGTATCATCGAAATCGCTCGCGACTTAGGCTATCAGGTCTGCTAAGTTCCTCATGTACTCTGTACGCAGCTGCTCATCTTAGAGCAAACATCAGCCCTCCCATCTGTATTAATGGCAGAAAAAAAAAATGTTTCTCCATTTCATATCTAACAGGTCGAAGAACGGCTGGTGTCTGTCGAGGATGTAATCGATGCAGATGAAGTCTTCTGTACAGGAACTGCTGTAGTAGTAGCTCCAGTAAACAGCATAACTTACAAGGGCCAAAGGTAATATTATCAGTACAATCCATTAATTCAAGTTGGGCATAATTAATGATCAACCAACATCCTCCATTGATCAACTTCTGTGTAGGTACCACTATAATGTTGGTGCAGCAGCAGTCTCTACAATGCTGTACAATTCTCTAACATCCATTCAGATGGGCCTCGTTGAGGATAAAAAAGGGTGGACTGTTCATATTGAATGATGCCTCCCTTTGTTAAGATGCGGGCTTTACCAGCTTCATGTCCATTTAATGGCATTGAAGGAAAACTTGCAGCTTCTTCTATATGAGCAATAACAGAGGCAGCCTACTTGGGATTTTAAGCACTTAAAAATGTTTTAAGTTCACTGCCCCAGTGTATGATGAATAAAATGCCATGCTAAATTTACATAAACCCACTGTATATTTGTTGGAATTCCATATTCAACCAGGCTTATAGCTTGTTTGGTTGGAGGATAAATTTGAGTAAGGAAAGAGAAAATATTTTATTTTATAGAGTTGATGGGAAAGAAATTTATTTTAATATTGGGATGCGTGTAGGATGTGAAATAAAGTTGATTTTAAGGTTGGAATTTGTGTTAGATGTGAAATAAAGTTGATTTTAAGATTGAAATTTATGTTAGATGTGAAATAAAGTTATTAAAATTTATAATAAATTTAAAATATTATTATTATATTTTTTTGCCTAATTTTGGGTATTTGCCAAACAAGACCTTATAGAATACTTATAGATATCTTCCTTGAAAGAAAAGTGATCTAAAAGTAATTTGGCCCTGTTTAGCGCGAGCACTAAATCAGGACCAGAATGATATTAATTTTAAAAAAAATAATAATAACAAATAAATTTTTTAATCATTCTACATAAATTCTAATATAAAAAAATATTATTTTACTTCACATACTCAATAATTTTTAATAAAAAAATTAATTTTATTTTACATCCTAAATTAAAATACTTGATTCGAATATTTTGGTGTAGGATGTGAAATAAAGTATATATTTTTATTTAAAATTATTGAGTATGTGAAGTAAAATAATATTTTTTTATATTAGAATTTGTGTAAAATGATTAAATTTATTTATTTATTATTATTATTATTGTTGTTTTTTTAAATTAGTATTATTTTGGTCCTGATTTGGTTCTCGCGCCAAACAGGGCTCATGTTGAAGGAGATATATTTTAATAAGTTAATAATTGTGATTATATTAGTTGAAGGAGATTTATTAAAAAATTTATATGAAAATTTTTTAACTATAATAAATCTTAATTTATATATATTAAATTATAATATAAATAATTTTTATAGTTTAATGAAGCTTAAAATAGGATGTAAAATTTGCTAAAATTAAGTTTGAATTTTATATGAGAAAAATTGAATTTAAGAGTAATAATTTTTGATCTATTTATAAGAAGATGAAAATTAAAGAACCAAAATGCAAATGTTTCATTAATTTGGATAAGAACAGAGAGCTCATTCCTTAATATGCAAGCTTACTTCCCTGTTTATCTATAGTTTTTTTGTTTATAAATTGTATTATTTTATTTGTTAGATATGAGATGTAAATCTGTTTAATGGTATAGAAGTAAATAGTGAAAAATTAAGAGTTTACGGTTAAATAATTTTGATTCGATACAAATTATATTTATACAGAGAGAATTATAAGAATATAGAATATATATATATAAGGGCTAAAATTACTTGAAAGAAATAAACTTTTATTTTTTTATATTTTTGTTTTTCATAATGTACACGTGAAAATAGGTTGTCAGACAACCAAATGACTGAGTGAATTTACTCTAATATATTTATAAATTAAATTGTCAAAGATAGAATATTATATTTTGAGCTATATATTATGTGCTCTGTGATCATCATGTGTTTCTCGTGTCTGAATAATTTTATTACTATTCAACTCTATATTTTGAGTTATATATTGTGTACTCTATGATTATAATATATTCCTTATGTCTAGATGATTTATTTATAGTTCGACTCTATTCTTATATATAGTGGTCGATTGTGATGAAATTAATTATGATGCTTTTAAGGGGGCGTTTGGTTCGTTGTTATTTTGGTGTTATGTTATGTAATATAGATATCATGACATCTAAATATCATCTTTTAACTAATAATTTTATAGTCTAATAGAAGATTATTTATAGATGTCATTAAATTAAACAATTGCTTTCTCTAAATAATATAACATAACATCAAGATAACATTGAACCAAACGCCCCCTAAGTTCAATTGAGTTATTTGACAAGTGTAATCAATTAATGTTGAATTTTATAACATATAATGAGGATATAATGAGATCGACATATATATATTGTGTGAAGAAAAAGTTAATTTATTTATCTTAGCAATCATACTCACCATGAATCAAGCTTGATGATGGTATTATTGTGATAATATCCAATGGTATTTTCTGGCTATCCTGAGTGATGATCACCAAAGGTGACTATGTGTGAGTCACCTGCTATGATGAGACACCTGTGGATTTGGGTGCGAAGGCATCTAGTGGTAACCTATAGAAGGTTATCTAATTGATGTGATGACCTCGTGGTGACTGCGTGTGGGTCACTGTGGATGTGATGTGGCTATGGTTGACTGAGAAACATGATCCGAAATGTGATAAAAGATTCAAATAAATTTTTGATATGTTTTTAATATGATTGTCATGTGTGCAAATATTTTATTAAGCATGTTGAATTAGATTCACTTAATGAGTCAACTAATAATTCCTATTTTATTTACAGGTGCAAATCAATCACAGAAATATGAGTGAGACAATATAGGAAAACTTTATTAAAATAAAGTGATATTTCTTTTGTATAGATTTTAATTATTTATATGGTGTGTTACTATATATATTCTGATAGCTAATTGTTAGGGAAATATTTGTGTGAATATTCTCTATAATTGTTGGTCATATATATATATATGAGATAGATATTTTCAATGTGTAAATGTGATTTTATATATGTGCAATCTATATATAATTATGTAATTTAATTATTTATAAGGTATTATAATTCTCATTGCGACCTAATCACTCGTAATTCAAGTACGGATGTATTATAAATAAGAATTACGGTAGTCAGGTTGTAACACTATCAGCCTTCGGTATGCTGGTTTTATTAATTAAAGAAATGCAAATACAGATTAGAATCAATTTTGTTTTGTTGAACACAAAGCATGCTTTTGCCCTTTTTTTTTGAAAAAAATCACATAAGTTAAGCGTGCTTGAGCGGGAGCGGCGAAGGGATGGGCGACGCGCTGGGAAACCATCGCGTTGCACCAGTTTTTCAGAAAATTATTTAGAAAAAAATAAATTTTATTTCGGGGCTTGAATTCTGTCAAGAGAATGGAACGCCAAAATCGGACGTCAGCGTCCCGGGTGATCTAAATAGAAGTTGGCAAACTAACAATACGAGTGCGACCATACCAGCACTAAAGCACCGGATCCCATCAGAACTCCGCAGTTAAGCGTGCTTGAGCGGCGAAAGAATGGGCGACGCGCTGGGAAGCCGTCGCGTTACGCCACAGTCTCACATACACCATTCTCTCATACTAAGCTAATAAAAACTGCAAATGAACAGTCATAAGGAAAGAAAGAATGAGCACATCAGAGAAGCTCCTCAGCACTATGCATAGCAGAGGTGGAGTAATCAGACTCCAACTTCTTGTAAGGGAAGATATGATCAACCTCAAAACCTCCATTGCAGAGGTCCCACAGCTCTTTGCCCGCAAGATCAAACGAGAAGACCTTCGTCTCTGAAACCAGTATCACAATGGGGAAGCTCCCTCTAACAAACGTAATGGCCGTATGTGTGGAAGAGACAACTCCTCAAACTCGCCCAACTGAATTTGATGCTCCAATGACCACTTATAGTAGTAGCGATCAATGAGAACCCTAACGTATAGACAAGAAGCTTCAACGTAGGCGTAACAGAGCCTGCTATCGAGCTTTCCCAAGCAGCAGTGGGCAGTGAGATAAAGAGGAAACTACAGCAGCAGCCCTACAATGGAAAAAATCGTAGCTTTTCTCATCGAGCACAATGATTTGACGCTCGCTGTTGAACTAGTGTATGAATCCATCCACCAGGTGCGGCTCTGAGAAGCAGGGGCGAGCGTGGATACGAGACGAAGACGGGATCTTCTTCCAATTTCCGAGAGATTCCGATGAGAAGATGTCGAGCAGAAAGTGGGAGGACGAGACGAAGCTCTGGACAAGAAGCCACCCGCCACGGGAGTCCAGAATCTTGACGTGGCCTGGAGCCGCAAAGGCAACGGGGAGGAAGAAGGAGCTGTGGGGTGGCGAGATTGCTGGGAGAGGCGGAACACAGAGGAAGAGCAGAGGCGATGCTAGGAGCTGGAGACAGAGAGCCAGCTAAGGAAGGAGGAAGGAAGCACGCGTAAGAGAATCTCGTTCATTAGGTCCTCACCCAGCGTCTTCTCCTTCTTGATCAAACTCGCCCCTTTTCTTCTTTTGGAATTCCATTGGTGGGCAAGGAATAAGGATTGGGGTTTAATGGCGGATTAGGCTCGGCATCAAAGAGTCTGCAGCAAAGGGAATGAGACATTTCCAAACACTGTGAATTTGAAAATAATTTCTTCTCCTGTTCGAGCGAGGAGCGGATAAGGAGGTAATAAAGAAGGTAGACGATGCTACCAACTATGAGCACGTCCGGATCTAATCTCCCCACATGTTATCTATCACTAAAGTTCTGCAGAAGCCTGAGAAAACGTGTCTTCCATTAACGGCATTTACAAAAGCCCGGCAAACATTAGCACGAACGTTACTCGAATCGTAGAAGACTGCATCTCAGCCTACTACTATTCGTATGGCCACGTTTTGAAGGTCAAATTTCGGCAATTTGGCGTTCTGCAATTACAACTTACAATGTTGAAGGAATTTGAGGGTTTGCAAAAGTTGACTATGGATTATATTGTTTAACAAATAAATTCCTATTTCGAATCATTTGGACAATCTTTTATTTGTTGGTTGACATAAAATCAAAATCTGCAAACGAAGGCATGTTTGGCCGTAAGGACTAATTTGGACTTTTTACGCGCCGGCCCAAAATCAGTCCAAATTGGTGTGAAAAAAAATTAAAACTCCCATTCCGAATCGGTAGAACTGTTTTCGTGCGCTAGGGCTTCTTCTTCCGCACCGTCCGCTTCTTCCGCAATAGGGAGTCTTTGTGGCCAAGCTACGCTACTGCTTCTTCTTCCATCTTCTCCGGTGGCCGTCGCCTTCGTCTGTGATCGTGAGTTTTTGTCTCTTTATGCGGTAGGGCTTCTTCTCCATTTTTCTTCCGCGGTCGTCGCCTTCTTCCGCGATGGCCACTCCTGCGACCAAGCTGAGCTAGGGCTTCTCTTCCATCTTCCGTGGCCGTCGCCTTCGCACAGTTCGTGGTGAGTTCTGTTCTCTTGTGCGTTAAAGCTTCTCCTTCACGGTGCTGGACCTCCTCGACTTTCTCCTCTGCTTTGCGTACAAGCTGCTGCGCTACGCCTCGAGGCTGAGTGGAAGCCTTGCTACTGCTTCTCTTCTTCCGCCGGCGGAGTGATCACCGGCAGCGGCCGGATCGTCGTCTCTGAGAAACAGCGGGTCTAAGATCCTCCACCTCAGCTCAGCAAACTCCACCTCGACGACACCACGCCTGTCGTTTGTTGCGCAATGGCGCGTTCTGTGAGCAAGCTGCACTAGGGCTTCTTTCTACTGCATTTTCTTGTGACTCCCATTGTAAGAGAAGCATTTTGTTGCAGAAAATTAATGTTTCCC
>KZ452037.1:3196499-3207005 GCA_002786265.1 Apostasia shenzhenica | reverse complement strand
CAATAAAAAAAAAGGAAGCTCGAATTAGAATCAACTAACAAATAAAAAAAATTTAATTCTAGTTGACTCAAGACAGCTTGTACTGTAACTTGATCGTATCTTTTTTCTAAATAAAATCGCTCGTAATTTTAAAGCTTTGGCCACCTGCAGGGCACTGGTAACAAAAAATATAATTCAACATTTGAAGTGGATAAGACGGGTAAAAATTTCAAAAATTTGTGTGAAGATTATAAGGGCAGAGGACCTACATATGTAATATTTGAAAATACTAGCTAAGAACTTTGTCAGATAATTTTTTTAATAATTTTAGTTAAATAGTAAGTATTGCGCTTAATTATAGGGACTTTTCAATAATTAACTTTAAAAAATATAGTTATATATATATCTCAAAAGATCGTTATTATAAAATATATTTTAATTGTGAGTAATTAATTTTTTAATAGATTATTTCTATTAGATTTTATTGGTCCACATACCAAACACTAACTTTTCTAACCACAAAATCCTAAGTTATAGGCCACAAAAAATCCAAAGGACCAAATTAGGCCCTGTCTCCAAACAAGAGAGTGAAAGGGTGGAGAACTATGATTCAATGTTGAAGAAATCAGAGTCTTCGAAAAAAATTTTAAAACCAGCGATGGCACAGATGAAAGTTGCATTTAGCGAAGAAGAAATGAATACAAAGAGAACACAATAATAATATCAACAGGCTAGAAGCAAAGAAGGGTGCTACAGTGTTTTTTTTTTTTTTTTTGGATTTTTCCTTAGTGAGGCAGTGAGCTGAAATAAGTAGCCGGAGGTATAGTGAGAGAGAGGAAAACGGTTTAAAAGTGGCTACCCTCAACCTTCTTTTTGTGTTCTATTTATGCCCCAATAATATTTGATCAAATGATAATCGAAAGTGTGAGTGGTAGCATCTTGGTGTATTCTATTTCATGACATACCTTTTCGTGCAAACTTACGAGGAAAGTAAATTTTGTCAAATTGCTGACAAAGGGTGACCGTAAATTTTATTTTGCTGCCAAGGTGATTCGAAGGCTTATAGTCGAAAATATATTGTCTCTAAATTGATCAGTCTTTGATCCACTTGAAACAGATCCTTATGATCTCAACTGGGGTAACACACCTCGAGATAATAATTTTCCCAGATCTAAAGAGTTACACATCATTAATGTTCATTTTAAAAATTGGGCAAAATTAAAGCTACGACTTTCACGTGTCCTCTTATAAATTTATAACTAGGATACAGATTTCAGGAGACCTTTTACTGGAGCATTTATATTTGACTTGATTGTTTGTGAGGATGAACTTCAAAACATGTGCTGCCTTTACTTTATGATTTCTCGAACATCTTTCAATTATTTATCAAATGAGCCTGGAGGGAGATCAGATATCAGGGAGGACAAAATACTTAACTTTTGCACATGATCTTCACCTTTTTCTCTTCTATATCCTCTACTTCGGCAAGATTTTGTGATTTCCCCAAACCCTACAAATGGTGAGAGACGTAAATCAATGTTTGTGATGAGTGGAATGCATTCAACAAGGAGACATTCAGCTCCTTTAATTCGTCAATCTGAATATATATGAACAAAGAGGAGAATATTTGCAAGTGAATTGAAGGAAATAGGCTGCATTGCGCTCCAGAGGGATATGCTCATGAAGGCAAAGTCGTGATTTATATCCATCATGTGATGCTCGTCTTGTTTCTACCCAAGTGAAAGGCATTCGCAGAGAGTTTTAGATTCTTTGGCATGATGCCAAACATGTTTCTTTGAAATAAATCGTATTCTATTTTACCTGGGTGTTGAAGGATGGGGTGGATTGGAACTTGGATTTGGTCAGAGTGGTCTTTCAGTGAATTCACATGCTAAGGATAACTACATCCTAAAATACAAGAACAACGATAAAAAATACAATCTGAAAGATTGTTCTTTCAAGGATTGATGTCTAAAACTTTTAATTCACCTCCAAGGTGAAATAAAAAAGAATAAGCTTTGCGGGGTGAGAGTGCTGACATTAGTCTTCTGAAGAATCATAAGTATTTTTGAATAATAAAATACCTCTAAAAGGAAGTTCACAGTATCAAGATTTATCTAGCAGAGAGCTTGGTCAACAAATAATGGAATTGGTAGGTCGATCGTGATTTTTCATTATTCTTGTTTTTATTTTGATTCTGTCTCCTCAGTTTAATGAATGTCGTATAATAGAAGATATACACAGAGCTTCTAGTGTAGATGAGAATTATGGGAATGTCTATATTGGTTATGTTAGTACAGATAATTATTGAATCATCCTAGTTAAGTCTTATTTGGGTAATCAGCCGCAAAATAGAAAACTTGTGATTGGAAATTTTGTACTTCGTCAATGGTCAAAATCAATCTAGAAGGATTCCCTGAGAATAATGACCTCGAATGGCTCAAGGGTCAAAGTCGAAACTTTTGAGGACAACTTTCTAGCCAGAGTTCCTATATAGTTAGGATAATATTTCTAGTGAAGTCCAAGTAGGCTTTACTTGTTGCTGGAAGAGAAGGTGAGCTACTAGGCAAGTAACGGTACTTCGACTTTTTGGTATCCAAAGAGGTTGCAGTCATTAAACTATCTCTTGGATCAAACACTTTGGGAGACTACTTGCCCAATAGGGAACGACTTATTATAGGTGTTTCATAGATTGTTGGGGCAAAACCAAGGATAATTGAAACCTATCTAAAAGTTTTCACCATTCTTGGGGAAAGCCAAAATTCATTCTTTGACACTTCTAGCTATCTTGATTTCTAAGAAACTGAGGCATTGTTTGTGGAGTTCTCAAAACAAATTTTCTTTATAATACTATCTGTCCTTTGTGTCAGTAACTTTGGCATGTCTTCAATGAAGGATGTGCAAAGTTTAATTTGTTAGAGGCTATTGATCAAAGACATCATTGAACAATCATGAGTAGTTATTTTTATTTTTATATTTATTCGATGGAAACAGTCAACATATCCTTAAAGTCTATTGTCGAGGATTATTTGAGGTTTTTCGAATAGGTCAAGAGCCATCTTGGTGACTGTGTTGCTAAATAACCTGCACTTCTATATGTCAAAGGCACGGTTTTAATGTCAAAATGCATGGCTAAAGAGGGCGGAGAATGATCGTCGAGTGATGTTCTAAGAAAAAAGAATCGCTAGTACAAGGAGTGGCTTTTGACAAATTTTTAGGCCTGACGAGTGGTGAGAGAGACACAAGAATAAATCGTTCCTCATCTGAAAAAAAAAAGAGGAGTTTTTAAGCTGTATAAGTCAATAACATGATTCCAAGTTGTAGAGGCATCTTTTGAAGCAAAACGCAAGTGAAGAAAACTTTGTAGTTAACCGTGCTTAAGGTGGAATAGTTCTGAGATGAGTGACCTCCTGAAACAAAATTGTGTCACACAGTTCCCTAAAGTCAAAGTAGATAATATTTTTACAATTAGGACGCAGAACATTACATGCAAGTCTAGAGGGCATTATCAAATGTCTTGACAAGGTGAACAAGATCCACTTCATTGTCGAAGTCAACGAGAACTGGCACCTTGAACTTGCCAAGTGTTGGAGCCATCATAATTGCACCCTCCATTATATTTCTATACTTGGTTATTCTCTCTCTCTCTCTCTCTCTCTTGTTTTAAAATTGTATTTGTTTGGTTTACTTGATCTAATTTCTACATTAACAAAAAGTAATTCAAAAATTGAAGACTTAGTTTTTTACATTTTAATCAATTGAGAGATTTACGATGTTAAAGAAATCCAAATCACGACGTTAACGATTTGAAAAAGTACAGTTTCATATAAGATTTAGAGACAGATTTTGTTGTTGCTGTTATTTCAAACTGAAGGTTTACCAGTACTCTCCACAAGAACAATTCCCATCCTTGAAGCAGTGAAATCTGTGCGCATCCCTGACAGTGATCACCCTCTCAGCAATCCTGGAAATGAACTTGATTGCATTGTGGCAGTCCCCGCAGATTCTTAGGTTCTTCATTATGATGATAGGCATCCCTTCTGCAGTGCTGATCAGACCAAATGCGACTGCGAGCTTCTCGCTGTGGTGCCCCAACCTCAACTCCCCTTCTCTAACATCATCCCTTACCAGCGACCACCTCACATCCGGCACATAACCTTCTTTCTTCATCTTCACGCAAATCTCCTCCAAGAACACATAATATCTCCTTTATTCTCGGGTGCGAAACATCATCAGAAACAAAAACATGGGTTTTCTTCCCCACTTCAATCCAACTGCAACCGGGCTTCTTCTTCGCTCCTCTGTCCCTCATCAATCTCCGTGATTTAGCCATCTCCTCCCACCTACCAGAGCTTGCGTACATGTTTGACAGCATCACATAAACAGTGGCATTCGAAGGATCCAACTCAAGCAGCTTCTCAGCCGCCCATGTGCCAAGCTGTATGTACCCGTGCGTCCTGCAAGCTCCAAGCAGCGCAGCCCACCCCACTGGGCCTGGATCAAAAGGCATCGTTTTGATCATCTTCTCCACCTCAGCGAACCTCCCTGCCCGAGAAAGAAGGTTGATCATGCACAAGTAATGCTCTTTCCCTGGCTTGATTCCGTGCTCTGTCTCCATCGAATCAAAATAACGCTGTCCTTCGTCAACTCTCCCGGTGTGCGCGCAAGCTGAGAGGACTGAGATGAATGTGATGCTTGTCGGCTCGTTGCCTGAGAAAACCATCTCCCTGAACAATTCCAGAGCATCTACACCATGCCCGTGCTGCTCGTAAGCTGCAATCATTGAATTGTATGACACAGGGTTCCTTTCAGGCATTCTCACAAACAGTTTATGGGCGTCCTTCAGGTTGCCACATTTGGAATACATTGCTATTAATGCATTGTGGACAGACACCAGATTCCTTGGGAACTCTGTTTTCAGCGCTAGTGAGTGCAACTGCTGGCCCTGCAATGGCGATGAGAGGTTTGAGCAGGCACTGATGACGCAGGCGAAGCTACAATCATCAGGACGAAACCCAGCCCGCTGCATGCCACGGAAGCACTGTAGCCCCTCTTCAGAGCATTCATCTATTAAGGAGAATCCGGAGATCATTGTATTCCACAGGACCAAATCAGGGTATTCCACCTCCTCAAACACCATCTTCGCGTCGAGAATTTTGCTGCATTTGGAGTAAAGATCAACGAGCCCACTGCCCACGTGCAAATTCTTCTGACACGCGCTCTTGATCAGAAAAGCATGGAACTGGGCTCCCCCATGGAAGTCTCTCAACGCAGTGAAGGCAGTCAGAACACTCGCAAGCGTATACATGTCGACGTTGAAGCCTCTCCTGATCATATCCTGGAACAAGGTTAGCGCCTTCAGCCCCTCTCGGTGCTGTCCGTGAGCAACAATCATGCAGTTCCACGAGATCTCATCCCTAGCATTCATGGGAATTTCATCAAACACCTGTTCAGCTTCATTGAGAAACCCGGCCCGGCTGTAGCTGCTGACAAGAGCGTTGTTGATGGAGACATACGAGAGGTGGCCAGTGGTGATGGCGACAGCATGGAGTTGGTTGATGCCGCTATTGACAAGGGAAGAAACCACGGAGGAGATAGTGAATCCATCCATGTCAGAGCCATGGCGTCGCATTCGAGAGAAAAGGCCAACGGCGTCGGTCGTTCTGCCAGCGGCGGAGTAGGCGGAGAGAAGGGTGTTGAAGGAGACGAGGTCTGGATCTGGAATGTCCGCGAAGAGGGACACAGCGAGATGGGTCTGCGACTCGTGGACGTAAGCCGCGAGGAGGGCGTTGTAGGAGAAGACATTTGGGAAGGGAATATCGTCGAACGTTTGGCGAGCGAGATCTAGAAGGCGGCAACGGGAGTAAAGCAACACGAAGTGATTGGCGAGGTAGGTGGAGGGAGGAACGGCGGATTTGATGTAGAGGGCCTGCAGGCATGAGCCGCCGGCGAGGTCATTGTCGGCGATGCAGGACTTGAGAAGATCGCGGAAGCGAAACAGGGGACTTCTTGTGAATGTCGACGAGCGGCTCGATAACAGGCTCATCAACCAGATAAACCATTATTGCTAACAATAAGGAAAAAATATCCATAAAAAAACAATAAAAAGGAAATATATAAATAATAATAATAATAATAATAATAATAATAATAATAATAATAATAAGGAGTTTTTACATACATGATATAAAATTTATACGAAATTATATATTTCACCGTCAATTCATAAATATTACCACTATCACACCATATTCATTTAAATTTTACGCATTTCACATATTTCACATATTTCATATACTTTATAATATTATATGTAAAGTAAAATACATAAAGTCATTAATATTTAAATTCTAATATATTTTTTATTTTTTACTATAAACACATCAATTTTCTTACTTCAATTAAAAATTATAGTCATGTGGATTTAAATTCGACACCCTAATTAGAAATTTTAAATAGGATAAATAAATTAAAATACATAAATTCATAAATATTTAAATTATTATTTATATAAATTAATTTATTTATAGTATTTAATTAATATATTAATAATATAGTTAAGATCAAGGCCAATTTAGAAATGTTCACTATCAAAAAATATAGTGTGGAATATGTGAAATGCGTAAAATTTAAATGAATATGGTGTGATAGTGGTAATATTTATGAATTGATGGTGAAATGCATAATTTCATATAAATTTTATGTCCTGTATGTAAAAATTCCTAATAATAATTACACCATTTAATTTTATTTATATTTTACTCATTCATTTTTAGTTAATTACGGTATACACACTCAAAACATTACAAAATCTTAAATACACACGCTTGAATTAAAACTTAATCAAAATTTATTTGAAAAAAATATTTTATTAGTAAATCATTAAAATTATATTTTTATCCTTAATAGTATATATTTTTCTCTTCTTCAATGTCACACTAAAGCGTTGATTTGTTCTAAAATCAATTTACATCGCGGATGTCTTTTTCCCTTGCCGCCAATTAATAAACATTAAGGTTTTAGGATTTTCACTCAAAATATATTTAAATATCTTTAAAATAATATGATGAACAACTCAAATTTTTTATAATCTAACTATAATTATGTTATTAAAAAAATATGATTATTTATTATAATAGAAATAAGTTAAAATGTGTGTATATAAGATTTTATAATGTTTTGAGTGTGCCTATTGTAATTAACTAAGAATGGATAGGCAAGACATAAGTAAAAATTAAAGGATGTAGCATGTGGTAATTATTCAAAAACAAATATAGAGAAAAAAATTATGAATTTATTTGACTGTAAAAGGTTTTTTTTTAATTATAAAACTTTTTTTTATGTTTTATGATAATATGTTGGTTGGAAAATGATTGAGAAAATGCTTTGTATTACTTATAAATAATCTTAAATTTTAAATTTAATTAAATTTTATATGCAGTAATAGGCCATAATGGTTAAAGTTAATTTTACTAATTAAATTATGTGGCATTATTATGTTAAAAAAATTTAATATTAATCTTTGGGGTCATTTATTACGTATGTATAGCATTACATAAAATGATATACAACTTTTATTAAAAAACTTTTGCAACAAGTGTTTAATGTGTGGTAATTTAGATATTAATTTTATTCAATAATGGAAATTATAATAATTATATAATGAAATAACTATTAAATCAAAATTAATATCTAAAAATTTAAAAAAAATTTGAGATTAATTGTGGTGGCTATACAATATAGTTCTATTTTGATTTACTAGTATAAAGGTATTGTTGAAAATATTCAAAATTCTTTCCTTTATTTTTAAGAAAGGATAATTATCTACATGCCACACAATTTAGTTTTATTTATACCTTACTCATCCATTCTTAATTAATTACGCTATGCACACTCAAAACATTACAAAATCTTACATACACACATTTGAGTTAAAACTTAATCAAAATCTATTTGAAAAAAAAAATATTCTGTTAGTAAATCATTAAAATTATATTTTTACTCTTAATGATATATATTTTCTCTTTCTCAATACCACACTAAAGCACTGATTTGTCCTAAAATTAATTTACATCGCGGATGTCTCCTTCCTTTGCCGCCACCTAAACATTAAGGTTTTAGGATTTTAACTTAAAATATATTTAAATATCCTTAAAATAATATGATAAACGGCTCAAATTTTTTGTAATCTAATTATAGTTAGGTTATTAAAAAATTATAATTACTTATTATAATAGAAATAAATTAAAATGTGTGTATGTAAGATTTTATAATATTTTGATTGTGCATAGCGTAATTAACTAAAAATGGATGAATAAGGCATAAATAAAACTAAATTGTGTGGCATGTACGTAATTATCTCTTTTAAGAAAATATAAAGTAATCTGATAAACTGCACATTAAATCAATCAATAACAGATTAGAGATCTAATTAATGTATTATCAAATATCAAATAAATTAGAGGTTTTTTACTAGCGTGCCATAACAAATTTTCTTGCTAGCTATGAGCTCTCAAACCTTATAAATTATATATGAAAACTGAAAGGCTAATAAATTTTAAAAATATTTTTGTATAAAAAGTATAATTTAAGAGAATATTCTATTAACTTTAGTGAATATTTTTTTAATCTCCAAGCTTACATGCAAGATGAATTTTATTTTCTTTTAATCTAAAATGCTTTGATCCAAGAGTGCCAACTAGTGGATTGTTTTTAAGGTTTTGAATTTTGTTTCGTTCAATCTTAAGCTGAAATATAATCAAATTCATCGAAAAAATAATAATAAAATGAATTATTTGTATTCATAAATAATTTACTTTCCTAGTAGTTCAGTGAAGAGCTATTTTAGAATTTTTTTGTGATATTTATTCAAACATTATAGAGTGCAAATCAATTTTTTTTAACCATATTTCAAGTGGCAGTATGGCTAGAGTTCGAAATAATTAAATCAATATATATATATATATATATATTTTATGTATACATATTTAACAGAAAAAGGTAATTAGAAAAAGAATAATTATCTATATATTATATCATTTAATTTTATTTATGTATTTCTCATTTATTTTTAGTTAATTATGCTATGCACACTTAAAATATTACAAAATCTTATATACACATACTTGGGTTAAAATTCAATCAAATTCTATTTGAGAAAAAAATATTTTTAAAATTATATTTTCACCCTTAATATTACATATTTTTTTCTTCTTCAATGTCATACTAAAGCGTTGATTTATCCTAAAATCAATTCACGTCGCGGATGTCTCATTCCCTTGCTACTACCTAAACATCAAAGTTTTAGAATTTTCACTCAAAATATATTTAAATATCCTTAAAATAATATAATGAACGATTCAGGTTTTTTGTAACATAACTATAGTTAGGTTATTGAAAAATTATGATTACTCATTATAGTGGAAACAAGTTAAAGTGTGTGTATGTAAGATTTTTTAATGTTTTGAATGTGCATAGTGTAATTAACTAAGAATGGACGAATAATGCATAAATAAAACTAAATAGTGTGGCATGTAGGTAATTATCTCTTAAAAAATTAATTGATTTTAGCTTAGATTTTTGAATTTTATATCAATAAAAAATGCGTTCAAGCTAACCCAAATAGAAATTAATTTAAACTCTTGAGATCCAAAGTTTGGACTGTGATTGAGTTTGAATAAAAAAATTTCAAATGTTTAATAGCCCCAATGAAATGTGAATGTTGTATTTATAGATAATTTATAGTTGCGCATTTTGTGAGTTTAAAATTTTAAATTATCTTTTAATTGAATGATTATTTTGGGCCGTCAAGAGAATAAAGAGAGAATAATTATTATGAATAAGGATGAAAGAAAATTATTTTAATATTTTTTAAAAAATATTTTAAAGTTGATATTTAATTAGATATGAAATGAAATTAATTTTTTTTAAAAATAAGTAAGTACAATGTAAAGTAAAATTAAGATAAAATATAAGGTAAAATAAATTTTATATTTGAAAGGCTTAGTGCGAAATAAAATTCCCGGATTTCAGTAGAGAAGTTTAAAATTCAACTTAAAATTTTGATTTATATTTTAGGGCAAATTACAACTGGGTTTCTGAGTTTAAGGGTTGTTATCATACAGGTCTATTTTTTTTAATTAACATCCGGGTCCCTAGTTTTTAAAAAATTATCAACTAGTCTTTTTTTTATTAAAAAATATTAAAATTACCATTATACCCTTACCCCTCCCACTCTCCACCCGATCCGGCAACCGCGCAGCCACGCGCTGTCGCCGCGCCACCCCGAGCACCCGTCGGCGGCCTTGCTCGGCCGCGCGACATTGCCGGCGGCAGTGCTGGGCCGCACTGCCGCACCACGCAGCCGGCGGCCGCACCACGCATGGCGGCCGCTCCCGTGCTGAGTCGCGTGGTTGTTGGATCGGGAGGAGATTCCCTCTCTCCCTCCTCTCGATCTGACAGCCGTTGCGCGTGCGTGCCGCGTGGCCGCGCGACCCAGCGCAGTCGCCGGCGGGATCGCGCGGCCGA
>KZ452037.1:3094662-3196474 GCA_002786265.1 Apostasia shenzhenica | reverse complement strand
GACTCCACCCATCTTCCAGACACCTTTGAACTAGTTGTTTCACACCGAAGCCTATCACCCGATAGGCCATACCTCACTACCTGTTCTGAAGGACTCCCAAATTTTGACCTTTCAGAGTTTCAAATTCATTACTATGGACTCAACAAAGTTCAGTGGTGCTACCTGTATCAATCAGGATCATATATGCACGATCACCTAACTGCCAGCCACTGCCATTGTTACAGAAGAAGGAATGCCGGGTAATAGTTGTAAAGAGATGTGTGCTGTTTGGTCAATTCACCTCTTGCAATTCTCCTTTCACCTCTTCAGACCCTTGATCCAAATCTTTTCCTCCATTATCATCTTCCAACTCCTCTGCTGCTTCTAGCATATTTAATCGCGCTCTTGAACACTTGTTGCCGAAGGTAAACTTTTCTCCACAACAGCAGAAACCAAAAGTGCCTTAAGCATCTTTTTTTTCAATTAGACTTCAATTTGCCAGCAGGCAGCATTTCTCTCTGTCCGGCTTGCGCCTAAGTTTGCTGGGTCAGCTGTTGCTTTCTCATGAGCGGTGAAGTGGGAGGATCCGCCCGTTGTTGCCCTATTCCACTCTTAGGTATGTGTTTTCAGACTTCGGCTAAAGTGCAGAAATTGATTGCTTCTTGTTAACTTTTTGCATACCCGTATGCAAGCCTGCAGGGATCTGCGGTGCCATCATGGAATCTCACTTGGTGAGCCATCTCTTCTTCAAACGCCTGCCGAGAAAACAGCTTATAGTACTTTCTTTTCTATTGCCAAGCCTCTATGAGGTGTTCTGTTGTTGAGAGAGAATCAAATTTTTGTATCCTGGCATACTGGCAACAGTCCGGTTTGTTCAGATCTTAGCAGCTACTATCTCCCCATTGGGTTCTTCAAAGCTGAGCCCAACCTTTCCAGGGCTTGTTTTCTCGGGCTATACATCCTTCCCATCCCTACAAATTCTTTTCGATTATCGCAATAAAATATTTGATACAAGAATTCTTTTCAAACTATGCTCCTTTGAGACGACATCAATTGGTATCTAGAGGCCATACAGCTGAGTGTCCGAGTTGCAAGTCGCGAGCGGCGGCGCCGTTGTGGTAAGACCGCCGGGTGATTGGCACGTGTTTCGCCGGGGCTGAGAAAGAGCTAGCGCAAAGCCAGCCGGCCGTGGTGCGCGGCGGAATTGCGGAAGCGTGTGGGAGTTGTTTAGCGATCCAATTGCAAAGGTAGTGGGACTTGAGTCTACATTGGAAAAGTATGAATTTCTAAATGTAGTGGTTTATATGAACTCTTGGGCTCGCTCCACTCCCATGAGGCCCTAGTGCTTTTGGGGTGTGGTTCTCCCGCAAAAGTTCATATCAATTGGTATCAGAGCGCATACACTACGTGTCCGAGTTGCAATCGAGCGGGCGCGGTTGGTGGACGCCGGTATTGGGCAGTGTTCGCCCGGGGCTAGAAAAGAGCTAGCGGCAAAGCCAGCCGGCGTGGGCCGCGCGGAATAGTGCGGAGCGGGTGGTGGATTGTTACGATCCAATTGGGCAAGGTATGGGGACTTGGAGTCCTACATTGGAAGTATGAGAAATTTGCTAATGTGTGGTTTATATGACTTTGGGCTTCTGGGCGCGACTCCCATGAGCTAGGCTTTTGGGGTGTGGTTCTCCCAAAGTTGCATATCAAATTGGTATCCAGAGCCATGACACATACGTGTCCGAGTTGGCAATCGAGTGCGGCGCCGGTGGTCGGAGCGCCGGTAATTGCGAGCAAGTGTTCGCCGGGGCTAAAAAGAGCTATAACGCAAAGGCCAGCGCGGCGTGGGCGGCCGTGGACTGCGGAGCGGCTGGTGGATTGTTACGATGGCGCAATGCAAGGTATGGGAGACTTGAGTCCCACATTTGGAAGTAATATGTAGATTTTCTAATGTGGGCGGTTTTTATATGAACTTTGGGGCTGGCTCCACTGCCATGAGCTTAGCTGTTTTGGGGGTGTGGTTCTGCCGCAAAGTTATATCGAAGTATCGACGGTCGGGAAACGGTTTCGCGCCGGAGTTCGTTGGCTGCCGAGTGCACGGAAGTTAACTTCCATGGGGTGTGGTAGGAAGAGAGGAAATTCAAACTGCTCTGCAAGCTACGCTAATCGAAATGACACGATGTTGCTTCAAGACCGAGAATCTTGAGAGCTCGCGTGCAAGTAAAAATTCCGAATAATCTGGTTTGGGAAAGCGGGATTTGGCCTGCCACGCATTGTTAGGGCACTGATTTTAAAGTCGTGTAATTTCAAAAAGTAAATTTAGCGCTTAATTTGGTTTAAAGTAAAGGGGAAAATTATGGCTTTTTCTCTATATAGTGATTGCTATGAAAATAAAGTAAATTAATTATATTAAAAATTTAATATTTGGAATATAAAATAAAATTAAACATAGACATAAAATAATTATTTAATATTTAAAATTTATATATAGATAATATATAAATATTTTTTTGTAAATTTTTATAATAAAATAAAAATGAAAGTTATTATGAGATTATTGCTAATTTTTTTATTGTATTCAAAATAGAGTTATAGGATTAAAATATAGAGGCAAATTACATTCAGATTTTCTGAAATTTAAAGTTAAATTATCAACACAGATCAATATTTTTGAAAATTATAGACAATTCGGAGGTGCCCTTATTTTGTAAAAAAATTTATCAATGCTAGGTCTTTTTTTATTTTTTTTATTTATTATAAAATATTAAAATTATGCTATTAGGGACGCCCTCTCTCTCGTCGCACCCGAATGCAGCGGCAGCCACACGGTCGCGCAATTTACAGCTGATGCTCTGATTTTACCTTTGGGCAGTTATGATATGATCTTGGGAATGCAGTGGTTGACTACACTTGGGTCTATCCAATGGAATTTTCAACACCTTCAGATGAAATTTCAGTATGCTGGGCATAGAGTAGTATTAAAAGGAAGTGGAAAGAAGTATGTATGGGTGATGGAGGGAAGGAAGGTGAAGGGCGAAACTAGAAGTGCTTCCTTGATGGTGACACCCCAATTGTGTTCTATTCAGTTGAAACCTTTTGTGATTCCAGCAACTCAAGTGAAGGAAGTTGATCTTCAACAACAACAATTAATTCAGCTCTTACAAGAATATGAAGAGGTATTCCAAGAGCCCAAAGGCTTGCCTCCCAACAGAGAATTTGATCACTGTGTTCCCATGAAATTTGGCAGTGAACCAGTCAGCATCAGGCCATATAGATATCCCTATTTACAAAAAGCGGAGTTGGAAAAACTGATACATGAAATGAAAGCGATGGGAATCATAAGAGATAGCAGCAGCCCTTTTTCTTCACCAGTGGTGATGGTTAAAAAGAGAGATGGCAGTTGGAGGCTATGTGTAGACTACAGGGAGCTAAATAAGAATACTGTTAAAAATAAATTTCCCATTCCACTCATTGAGGAGCTATTAGATGAATTGAAAGAGGCTAGAGTCTTCTCAAAGTTGGATCTGCGGTCAGGATATTGGCAAATTCGTATGAACCAAGATGATATACATAAAACAGCCTTCCGAACCCATGATGGCCACTATGAGTTCCTCGTCATGCTCTTCGGGTTGACTAATGCCCCTGCCACATTCCAAGGCCTTATGAACCATCTATTCAGACCTCATCTACGGAGGTTTGTTCTCGTTTTCTTTGATGATATTCTTGTGTATAGCAGGTCATGGGAAGAACACTTACAACATCTGAAGGAGGTGCTCATTGTGCTTAAAAGCAATCATCTACATGCTAAGATGGCAAAATGCGTGTTTGGAAGCGCTAATATCTCTTATCTGGGCCACATCATTGATGCTGATGGTGTTCACGCAGATCCGGAGAAGATCAATGCTATGGTAACATGGCCGGTTCCCAAATCCTTAAAAGAATTGAGAGGATTTTTAGGCCCAACCGGTTACTATCGAAGGTTCATAAAAGGCTATGGGGAGATTTGCAAACCCCTAACTGAACTCTTGAGGAAAGGGGGGTTCGTATGGACAGAGGAGGCTGAAAGGGCATTTGAAGAACTGAAGAAAAAAATGAGCACTCCACCTATACTAGCACTGCCCGATTTTACCAAGGAATTCTGTATTGAAGCTGATGCTTCTGGTAATGGGATGGGGGCTGTTTTGCTACAAGAGGGAAGGCCATTGGCATACTACAGCAAAGGGCTTTCAGAAAAACACCGATTACTAGCAACCTATGAGAAGGAACTCTTGGCCATAATAACTGCCATTCAGAAATGGAGACATTACTTGCTGGGAGGGCATTTCACTATTAAAACAGATCATAAAAGCCTTAAATACTTGCTGGAACAACGATTGTCTACCCCAATTCAAACAGAAATGGATGACAAGGTTGGCTGGATATGATTTCACCATAGTCTACAAAAGGGGAAAGGAAAATGTGGTGGCTGATGCTTTATCTAGGGCTCCCGAAAATCAAACTTTGGAAAGCTGGGCTATCTCCTCTGTGCTTTCTACAGGATTATTGGAAGAAATTAAAGAAACCTGGGACTTGGATCCTCAACTCAAAGATATTATCCAAAACCTTCAAAGTCATCAGGGGGTGCAGGGTGAGTTCACTTGGGAGAACCAACTCTTGTGCAGAAAGGGAAGGGTGGTGGTAGGTCCATCTACAACATTAAGGCAAAGGATTGTCACCATGATTCATTCGGACCCCATAGGAGGACATGCAGGAATTGAAGCTACCACAGTAAGGGTTAGGGCTATATTTTTCTGGAGGGGCCTAAGGAAGGTAGTAAGGAAAGTGGTCAGGGAGTGTGAAGTTTGCCAAAAGAATAAAACAGAGAACATAGCCAGCCCTGGGCTCCTTCAACCTCTGCCCATTCCATCACACTTCTGGTCTGATATTACCATGGATTTCATAGAAGGGTTACCTAAATCGCAAGGAAAGGATATGATATGGGTTATAGTGGACCGCTTGAGCAAGTATGCCCATTTCATGGGACTTTCACATCCTATTACTGCTATTAATTTAGCTCAACTCTATATGGAACATATACACAAATTGCATGGAATGCCCAAAAATATTGTTACTGATAGAGACCCAATCTTCCTAAGCAAGTTCTGGAGGGAGCTGTTCAAAAGGCAGGGAGTGTCTACTTTTGCTTCAATAGCCTACCATCCCCAGACAGACGGACAGTCAGAAGTGGTCAACCGTTGCTTGGAAGGCTATTTGAGAAGAATGGCTGGAGAGAATCCTAAAACCTGGATGAAATGGCTGGCTCTTGCGGAATGGTGGTACAATACGTCTTATCACTCATCCATTAAGACCACCCCTTATGAAGCTGTTTATGGACAATCCCCTCCCTTACATATTCCATACATAGCTGGGGACTCTGCAGTGGAAACAGTTGACAGAACGCTAGTGGCAAGGGAAAATATGAGGAAGGAATTGAAGGAGCAGTTGAGGCAGGTCCAGCACAGGATGAAGCAGCAAGCGGATCGACATCGCACGGAGAGAGAATTTAAGGTGGGAGATTGGGTGTACATCAAGCTTCAGATGTATCGGCAAGAAACAGTGGCCAAGAGAAGAAATTATAAGCTAGCTCCAAAATATTTTGGGCCATTCCAAATAACAGAGAGAATTGGAAAAGTGGCGTACCGGTTGAAGCTTCCAGAAGGAGCAAAGATCCACCCAGTATTCCACGTCTCCCTCCTCAAACAGAAGATAGGAACACCTCTGCAGGAAGGAATAGTTCCGGCCTTCTTCAATGAACAAGGACAGCCGATGGCATTTCCAGAGGAGATATTAGAGAGGAGAACAGTGTTGCGGGGTCGCAGGTTGATTCGGCAGCTGCTGGTGCGATGGAGCTTCTCCAATCCGGAAGAAGCGACTTGGGAAGATGAAGAAGCGTTGGAGGCCTACAAGCGAGCATAGTAGATCCTTGAGGACAAGGATGAATTTTTAAAGGGGGAAAGAGTTGATACGAATTAATTGTTTCATATCATTGTACTTTTTTTTCTTCCTTTTATACCCTTAACTTTGAACCGGTGGGCTTGAGCCGGTTGGCCTGAATCGGTTGTACAATGTATAAAAGCTTATTGAATAGCGCTGGAAAAGGGCAATGAAGAATTATCGCTAATTTTCTCCCTGAGCTTCTCTTTCTTCTTCTTCTCCCTTCTCTCTCGATTTCCCCTGTTCTGTTTTCTTTCTCTCTTTTTCTTCTCTTCTTCTAACTCACATTGCTCTTTTTGCACATTTCGGTAGCTAATTTTTGGCAAGATTGAGTTACAACGCTACTGGATCTAACTACGACGCAAGGTTCGGCGAGGATCTCCTTGAGACGACATCAACTGGTATCAGAGCCATACACTACGTGTCCGAGTTGCAATCGAGCGGCGCCGGTGGTGACGCCGGTATTGCAGTGTTCGCCCGGGGCTAGAAAGAGCTAGCGCAAAGCCAGCCGGCGTGGGCGCCGGGACTGCGGAGCGTGGTGGATTGTTACGATCCAATTGCAAGGTATGGGACTTGAGTCCCACATTAGAAGTATGAGATTCTAATGTGGGGTTTATATGAACTTTGAGCTCTCCACTCCCATGAGCTAGCTTTTGGGGTGTGGTTCTCCCAAAGTTTATATCAGATATCCCACCCAATTCTCCAGTGGAATGCCCTTTCTCTTGAAAAACTGAAAGTAAATCTCCTCAGATTACTGATCTACCCTGGCCTCGATTTTTATGTTACAAGTTTCTTCTTTTCTGATACTTTTTAGCGACACTATTGATTGCCTTGCAGGTGTTTGATAATATTCTTCACAGAATTATTCGGTTATTCATCAGAAGTCTCTTAAAACTTTGTATACTATGCTAATGTATACATGTAGAATGGCGTTCGGATCAAACAGAACTAGCATCGGATGCTAGAGGACGTGATTAGAAAAGGAAGGACGATGTGCTACTAGTCACTCATTAATCTTGTCGGTGAGTTTAATTTATAGCCTCCAAAAGTTCTAGAATTTTTAAGTATTAGATAGGAGTACTAAGTAATTTCATTGACTTGTTTTTTTTAAGGTTCCTTTATAACACTTAAGTACTTTATAGTACATGAAAGTTTCATGTTTTTCTACATTTTTTTTATAAAATATCATCACCGGTCATTTTATGCTTGTCATATGATGATTATTATTATTATTATTTGTTAGAAATTAATCTTGTCTAACTAATAAAAGCGCAGCAGAAATAGGATTAATGAAAATAATAAAAGCAAAGTAGATGACAAAGAGATGCCGAATTTACATAGTTTAGCCTAGAATTTTTTCGGGCTTACGTTCACGGGAGAGAACAAGAAAATCCACCATCGCAGAAGCCACAATACAAGTATAGTCACACAATCGAGCAAAACAAATGATGGCTTTTGAAGGCACTATTTGATTAAAAATGATGGCTCTCTTAATGCATATTGCTCAGCTTTTGAAGATGTAGACCATTCCCTATTATTGATGATATTCTTTATTTTCTTTCTACTATAAGAAAAGGCACGAGATGAGGGGGTTATTTCCTTGCAATTTCTCCCTTCCTCCCAAGAATGTTTCTTGCTTAAATTGCTTATTTTGCTTTCTAGGAATTTCCCAAAGCTTCATTTTTTCCCTCTTTGTTTCTCTCGGTGACGAAAAAAACTTGGGTTCGGATACCCCATAACAAGCACATTTTCGGATCTGCTTGTTATAGGTATAAATGTGCTTGTTATAGAAATCTAAAAATTGTGCTTGTTATAGGTGCTTGTTATAGAAATCTCTATAACAAGCACCTATAAGTTAAAAGTGCTTGTTATAGGCGGCTCCGAAAATGTGACGTGGCGAGGGTATCCGAACCCAATAAATTTTGCTCGATGACACAGGAGTTTTCTCTTGACTTACTGTTTCCTTTGAAGTCAAGGTAGGCTTGACTTCCCAAGGAATCACCTCTTGATTTTTTCTTCCAAGGACTTTATTTTTTAAGACTTTCTTTATTTGATAGGTCCTCTTTCTTAGACTTTTTTGTGACAAAATTTCTTCTTATCTTGTGATTTGCCATGGGATATGTCCATGAGTTGATTTGAGATATGAGTCGGTTTTTTTGAATTCAAAGGTATCTCATTTTGTCCCTTTTTTTGGTGATGGTTTTTCTTTTATCCATCCCCCCAGATAGAAAGGAGGTTTGTGGTAGAAATTTTGCAAAGCTTTAGATTACCCCCATTGTTTCATGATCTGCAGTGGTTCTATCGTCTTTGTTCATTATGTTAATTTTAATCTCTTCGGTAAACCTTCATTGATGAGTTCTCTTATTATAATTATAGACTCATCCTATTCTGTTTGATGATTTTTTGAACAATAATTATTTCTCCTTCGCGCAACCCATCATTCCTTTAATGGATTGAGGAGCACGTACAGTAAGCAGCCAATTGATAATCAATCATCTAAAGCGATCTTTTATTACTTTTATTAAAGGCCTTTCTCTGACCATGGCTGACGGCATGATTAATCCGTGAACTAATCAAACTAATTATAATAAAGGATAAATTGCATCTCAAGAGTTTAGTTTTAAATTTTTAAAAACTTTAATTTAGATTTCCAAAATTTTAAAATTTTATAATTTTAATCTCAACTAAGATATATTTGCTATTTTTTTTACTAATATGTTATAATATTATTTTCATTTATTAATTTTAAGATTTTTTAGAATATAATTTTTAAATACTAATTTTTTAAATTTTAAAAAATGTGTGAATAATTTAAGTTAGTTAAAAATGATTAAATTTAATTTTTTATTAAAATAATTAGTGAAAATAGTGAGTTTATGAAAGAAAAACTAAGACGCAATATTTTTATAATCTTAAATATTTAAATTAAAGTTTTAAAAAAGAAAAAAATAATTTATAAATGTTTTGAACCTCAGGGGCTCAGATGCAATTTATCCTATAATAAATTTGCTACGAAATACTGATGCGCAATTGCCCTTGTAGGCAGTCGGAAGATGCCACGTGCCCCACCATCTCTTCAAATCCAAGGCCATCTCATCCGCACGAGATCACGGCCGTCAACGGTGGATCTGAGCCGACTGCGGCTCCACCACTCCGCCAAGCAGAGTGGTACAGTACCAGCTTCTGCCTGCAGCATTGATGGCTGGCCTGCACACAAAAGGTTCCTGTGACTCTCTCTCTCTCTCTCTCTCTCACAAAAAAAATACCACTAATTCGAATTTTTTTAAGACTTCGAATCTAATATGATTTTTGTCTAAAAAAAAAAGAAAATTTACGTAGAGAACATTGAATTCATCACAAATTACGCATTTCACCATCATTTAGTAAATATTACGCATATCACACTCTCCTTATTGTTACAATAGAAATGTAAAACCCATAAGTAATGTAAGGAGAGTGTGATATGCGTAATATTTACTAAATGATGGTGAAATGCGTAATTTGTGATGAATTCAATGTTCTCTACGTAAATCTCCCAAAAAAAATCTAATATGATTTAATAAATAATTTAAGATTTACCTAATTTCGAGTTAAACTCTATATTTATTATGTTCGTATATAGATGTTTATATATTAAATTAAACAAAAGAAAAAACTATGCACCCAAAAATAGCCTCAAATAGTCAAAAATAATTTGCAGTCTGATTCTCTGAATTATCTAATAAATTATATCATTAATTCATTGTATAATTTAATGCATTAGATCTTTAAATTATAATTAATTATTGTATTTGTCATTAGAGTTACGTAGCATGGTTTTTCTTTTAATATAGTGAGAGATTTTGAGCTATAAGTTTCTCTGAATCCTCACTGTCCTCCTAGATGATCATTTTGGTGTGGCTGCTGGTGGTTCATTATGTTCTCATGCTTAAAACTTTCGAAGATTTTAAATTATCTTGATTTTTTTAATTTATGGCATTGGCAATGGAAGAGGATGAAGAGTAGCTTCTTTTTACTCAGTCTGGTAAGAACAGCAGACTTTTTCTGTTTGGTAATAAGAAAAAAAAAGGATTTGATTGGAATTTTTAGTGATTTTTGAAAAATGTGTATGATGTGAAATAAAGTAAGTTGGTTATATTAAAAATTATGTATGATGTGAAATAAAATTGATTGATTTATTGAGAATTGTGTTGGATGTGAAATAAAGTGATTGTTTAATGTTGGAATTTGTGTGAGATGAGATATAAAATAATTTTTTAAGTTTTTTTAAAATAAATTTAAGATTTTGGCCATGAGTAATTTTAGCCATGATTTTTAGTCCATTGCCAAACAAGGCTTTAGAATGACAGAAGGGAATAAATTCCTAACAAGCCTTTAGGATAATAAAAGAGCAGGTACTTTTGGTTTGTTTCAAACTTAGAGAAATTAAGATGTATAAATTATCACAAATCAGAAAAGAGATGAGGTCCAAACTGTGAGTCATTGTTTAAAAAATTGGACCAGAGCGATTGAACAGTGACGTGATGGTCTAATCGGTCCGGTCAAGTTTTAAAATCGGCTCTACATCAAGTTAGGATTGAAGCGACCAGAACTGGGGTCGAAGCAAAAAACTGGTCGATTGTTGCGGTTGAACCGGCTAATTCACAAGTTTTTCTTAAAATGTTTTAGCCACAAAGTAATATGAAGGAGATTTTATGTCTTCTTTTAATAATGTGAGACTAAATTTCACTATACATTATGCAAGGGTGATAGTAAAAAATAGTCTTTTCTATTTAATTAAATTTTATAAAACTAAATCTTATTACTTATTATTTATAGAAATAGCTTCTAAAACATTGTTATTTAATTATTATTTTTTAAAGAATTTTTTTAAATTTTTATTATTTATAAAAATAAATTTATAATTTTTATTATTTGATAATCTTTAAAAATAATTTAATATTATTAAATTTTAGTTTTTTTAATATCACCATGAATTCTATATTAATGTATTATATTTATTATTATTATGATCTTAAAATTATATTTTATAAATATTTATTAAATTATTTAATCATTACTATTAGACTTCGTTTCGATTCCAGTTAAACATTAAAATTTTAAATTTTTGTTCTATCAGTTTTAAGAACAGTTTGATTTTCAAAACTTTGATATAAGTAATGGTATAATTTAATATGTAGTGATATCTTAGGTGTAAAATTGTAAAGTTAAAAAGTAAAATTTTATAGTTAATTTTGCTGAATTAAAAGTATCATACTCACGCAGTTTTTTATATTTAATAATATCTGTATATTTAAGTCGCATATTATTTTAATATATAAATTTAAATTACTCAATTAGTCTTGTAATTAAATAAATATGTATGTATATATATAAGAATTTTCATTATATATACTCACGAAAGTTTTTATGTACATTGCATCCAAAAGTTTCATATAAAAAAAAACGATAATGATGCATGAAATGCAAAGTTTTATTTTAAAGTAGAATATATTTTAATTAATTGGAATCAAATTTGAAATCAACTAAAAAGGTTTGGTATTCTGGGCGTGGCACGTGCCTGACATGCTCCTACGGGCCCCTCAACTCCAGGCCCAATAGTCTCAGCATGCTCCTCTACAAAGCCAACGATGATGGCAAACCCTACGGCCCTACCATCATCATCATCTTAGTTGAACACAATAGCAAAAGGCTGGATAGATACTTTGATAAAGTTGAAGACTTAAAAACAAAACAAAAAAACTAACAATAATAGTAAGGTCATACAAATAAATTTGCAAAGACCAGAAGAAAAATAATAAATATCATAACTTTATTTCAAAATTTTTATGAAAAAGTTATGAAAAATACAGTAAAACCTCCGCTAAAATAAAAAGAATGTAGAGGAATTACGTAGGAAGCATAATGTGAAAATTAAAGAAGAAGAGTTGTTCCATAAGATCAGTGCTACATGTTACGTTGGAGCCTAGCTAGGCTATATGTTTAGACCCAATACATGGCAAGGTTTGGCAAAAGTAGAAAGAGGTGAAACATTGCTTCAAAGATATCGTATCGAACTACAATCATCAGGGGTATAGCACAGGTCCTATCAGAAGCTATAGCATCCACCTTACGTGTATCACATGGGTTTTACATAATCTGTGGAGCACCTATCAATTGAGTATATATGCAACACAAGTCAGATCAACTCAAGAGTTAATGTGCTAGTTGGAGACATTTAAGGTTGCTATTTGTCAAAGTGTTGATGGAACTTTCGCAATGATAATCCCCCTCACTATAAATTTGCCTTAATAAATTGGTGAAGTTAATCCTTTTTTTTTTGAAAGACATTTAATGTATGCCTAACCTCCATTCTTTGTCCTAGTCTTTGCAACATGGGAAGAATCATTATTATTCTGTGTTACATTCCTATCAGTGAAATTGTTTCCAAGGCGCCTCAGTTGGCACTTAGTTTTCTATCTCCTCAGTTTTCATGTAAAATTTACTATTATTTTTTTTCTTATCATTTGATCTATCAGCAAGTTTAGTGTATCAATACTACACACTGAGAAACTCCAACTTATTGTAGAAGCACACATCTATACTCTGCACGTATATAAGTGGCATTGTGCACCTCAAAAATATTCCTTATATAAAACGGATGAGAGGTATATATGTTGCCATTTTGAATGCTCCTTTAAATTTTCAACATTTTCTTTGATTATAACAACTTTGGGTGGGTTACTCCCATATGTTCTAATCTATTGTTTCTAAAATAAAGATGAAAACAAGTAAATTAAGTCCAAGAGTATCATGGCTTTCTCAACCCTATAATAGTCTCTCATATTAAGTTCATCAGACAGATATATAACTTGTTATTAAACAACTATTCAATATACACACACACACATATATATATATATATATATTTATAGGTATTAAATAACTATTAGGTAAATATTCAAGTTTTGTCTAGGGGCATTTATAGATGAGCTAAAATGGTACTCAGCCAGTTCTCGGTTTAAGTAGACTGTTAACTGTCAGTTCCAGGGAAACTATTGATGGTGTCAAAAATGACACGTAGATTTTTAATTTGTTAAGCTATTGGAAACCGAATGATCGACTACTGATGACTAGGAACCTACAACTCCCAGTCAGCTGACAATGAGAACAATTCTGTAGTGAAAATTGTGCAAATAAGATGCTAACGTAACAGTCTCCTTCAGACTGAGGGATAGCTGTCGCTGTGGATGATCAAATATCGGGGCTGATATAACTAACAGGAAGCAATACATTATCTCCGATAGTTTGATATTTCTGCAAAAGTAAAGATAAATATAGTTAAAAAAAATCATAGCCAATGAAACACACATCGTGCATGATGACAAATAAAACAAAATGAAAGGCTTTTTAATGTCACGTGTACGACTGAAATTCAATACTGAATGTAGGTGTAAACATAATCCAATCACAGTCCAATTGAATATATATCCAACCACCTTTGTTTGATGCATCCATTCTACTAATGAATAATCCGATCAATTGTCCAATTCGTCTTCAATTGTCTCTCTTTTTGGATCCATTCATCACCTAACAATTTGTTAGCATGGACACACAAAGGTGATTGACTTAATTTATAGTCTTCAACAAATGATTTTGTTTACATGGCAATACTATCATATAAAAAAACTTAATTTACTTCAATATTCAAAATTATTTATGAAAAATGTATAGCATTACTTTAAAAAAAAATAAAAAAATAAACATTACTTAAACAAAAGAAATCTCTATACTAGTGAATCAAGTTAGCCTTCTCCAAAACGTTACCAAACTTCAGATTGTATCCAACAAATCATTCATCATTGAAAATCCATGCTAACGATGCATCTCTGGCTACATCAGGCCATTAATGTCTTCAGCAAGCAGTAGCATTCGCCCACACCTACACCATCAATAATATATCTTTTCCATTATTTCAACGTGTAGGCCATGAAGCTCTGCCTGATCATGCGTTCGTAAGATCATTCTCACACTAAAACATATTATTTATCATAAGGTCCTCATTAAAAAGCCCACAGAGCATTTAATAATTTTGATAATGGGCTGGTCTAAATAAAACTTTTAGATACACATCATTTCAGTGAAGCAGGACCAAGACGACAGCATCAGTATCATTTCTCTCAGAAAATAAATAGACAACGAGAGAGAGAGAGAGAGAGAGAGAGCGCAGCCTCCAAAAAAACAAGCACAGTCTACTCGAATCCAAACAAAGTTAATGAAGAATGTTCAGAACTTCAGTATACATTTACAAAGATTTGATTTTTAATAAAAGAAAAATGAAAAAGAAACGCAACCAATTCAAAGAATCGATTTTGATGGTGAAAGCCTCCCTCGGCGGTCACCAGCCGTCATTAGTAGGGCATGAGGTGGGAGATCTTGCCCTCTTCGCCGTTCATCAGCCCGCCACCACCACCGGCGGCGGCGTTGGCGTTCGCCTCCTTTAACCTAAGCCAGATGCAGACGGCGGTGAAGCTGAGGATGAGGCTGATCATACCACTTCCGAGGCCGATTCCGACGATGGCGAGAACGGATAAACCCCTTCCCCTCATCGGCGGCAGGGGATAGCCGTACAAATCCCTGTTACCGACAAAGGAACTAGCATTGAACAGCGGGAGGCCCCCCGCCGGCCCAGTCCGGTTCGCTAGAAGCGCCGGGATCGGGCCCTCCAGGCGGTTGTAGGACACATCGAAGGAGGAAAGGCGCACGAGGAGGCCGAGCTGGTCGGGAATCGGGCCGGAGAGCTCGTTCGCGTGGAGGTCGATGACGTTTAGGTAGGCGCAGAGGGCGAGCTGCGGAGGGATTTGGCCGGAGAGGCTGTTGGAACTGAGATTGAGCACAGCAAGGTTGAGGAGGGAGGAAAGCTCGGCAGGAATGTCGCCGGTGAGGAAGTTGGAAGAGAGGTCGAGGGTCTGGAGATTAGTGCAGTAAGAGAGAAAAGGGGAAATAGAGCCCTTGAGGGATCGACTCGGGAGGTAGAGCTTGTAGATTCTGCCATTGTTGCAGGTGGCGCCATCGAGGTAGGAAGTGAAGCCGTTGCACGGTGAGGCGAAGGTAGATTTCGTCCAGTTCCGGAGAGTGTTGGCCGGGTCTTCCAGCGAGCTCCGGAGGTTCGAGAGGCAAGCTTCGTCGTTGGGTTCGGCGACTGCCGTAAGCAGCGTCAGCAGAAGGAGGGTCACCGCTTCCGGCACTGGAATCGGTGGCCTTCGACGGCTGAGGGAGGCGGGTAGGCGCAGAGATGGCAGCGTCATAGGACTTGAGAGAGAGAGAGAGAGAGAGAGAGAGAGAGAGATGGGGAAAGGGGAAAAATGCTGGCTTTTAGCGCACTCTGCCAGCACTGTCTCTCTGTAGTTTGGGAACGGGAACTCACGGAGAAGAGCGAGGGCTCTCCTGCGGTATCGAAACCTACGGTGAGCTTATTGTTCGCCATCCGGCCCATCCCCTTCCAGTGTCTTTCCAAAATCCTAACTCTAATTTTTTTGCCTGTTAATTTTAATTTATGTTAAAATTATCTACATAGATTATATTATATATAAATATTAAATTAATAATATTTTAAATTCTATATAAATTTTGTTAAAATCAATTCTATTTTATATCTTATCAAATATTTTAAAATTATTTTAATTATTCATAATTATAAAATAAAAATATTTACAAAAATTATCTTTTATTTCATTAAAAATAATATCACAGACATAAGTCCTAATTTTCTTTCTTGTGATAACTAACAGAAGTCCTAATTGATAACTTCATAGATTGACAATATGTAAGGTGGCGTTGTTATAAATATGCTAATTATTAACTTATATATAGAGGTAAACTGCATAATTTTTTTTTTTAAATTTTTATATGCTAGTTTATAAATTTTAAATCATAGCATTTAAGTACCTAAGACGGGTTTGCTCACTAATTCTTGGATTTTAAATTTTAGCACTTTAGCCTTTAAAATTGACAATTTATTATTGTATAGTTTTTTATCATATGTAATGTTGATTCAGTTTGGACATAGCATATAAAATGTTAAGATGTAGAGAGACTAAGTTGGTCTGTTTGTTTGTAAGGTTAAATTTAAGAAGGTTAAAATTAAATCTGAATAGAAATATTTTTTTATTGAAAGTTGTGGATGATGTGAAATAAAGTTAGTTATTATGTTGGGTTATGTGAGGGATGTGATATAAAGTTAGTTATTATGTTGGAATATGTGTAGGATGTGAAATAAATTTAATTTTTAATATTAAATTTTATGTGTGATGTGATATGCCTGATTAAAATTAAACCAGGTTAATTTTAACTCCTAAGACATAAGGAGAACCTTAGATGATAATAGATTAGCCAATCTCAAGAACCTAAACAATGTGATTCAAAATTTGTGGAAATAGTGTGTAAATTCTTAAGTCTTTAAGAGACATATGTGAAATTATCTTATATATATTTACATATACATAATGAATTTATTCATATATCAAACAATCAAATAACTGTAATCTACGTCGTAGCTCTTTCACAATTGAGAGCTTGTTCAGTTTCTAGGGTTGATTTCAGGTCTTAAATTTTTCGAGTCAGGCATTCATCGTAGGCAAGTTGGGATTATGCAACACTGCGCAAGTGGAGACACCATCTAAAATCTGTGCTTGAAAGTAATTTGTGGAGATACAGCAAGTTTATTAAGATCAACATAGAATTAAATGCAGACCAAGTATCTTATGGTCCCTATAAATCAAGCTAAGACTTCATGTTATTTTATTGTTCCTTAGGATATTTTGTAGCATGTTTTGTTACCAAGTATTTATTCTTTTTTTGTTTTTTGAGTCTAGTAGAATAGACTTTCATTTATGCTTAATTTCATTTATCTTATCATTAGTCGTAATTCTCCATAGTTTAGATTCTTCTCATTCCACGTAGAATCTAAGCTAACTCATCTTAATACCTTTTTCTGATGTTTGGCTAATTGTTATAAATCAACGCAAGCTACCCCAAATGGAGCCTTTAAAGCTTTTACCGAGAAAATGCGGTCAATTCTTAAAATCGGATAAATTGCTGTGTGAGCCTCCCAATCTACCCGAGAACTCGACAATTTCTCGGAATGTCACTTTTTCTGACCTGTAAGCCACCTACCACCCTGATTTTCTTAACACACTTTGAGGCCTTGGGTGGTTTCAGATTTTGGTTTTGCAAAAAATTATCATTTAATAATTTTTGAGGCCATCTAAAAATGCAATCAGCTGGCAAATTTTTCTGTTGGCACCTGTTTTTCTGCACCTGGCAGTTTTTGGCTGTCAGCTGCAGCAAATGGGTGTATTTTGGCTGGCAAATAGGGTCCGCGTTTGTTTGGAGTTTTAAAAATTAAGCCTGTTTAATTTTTAGCTCAGGCATATCACATCACACATAAAATTTAATATTAAAAATTAAATTTATTTCACATCCTAACACATATTACATAAAATAATAACTAACTTATATCCAATCCCTCACAATATTCCAACATAATAACTAACTTTATATCACATCCCTCATATATCCCAACATAATAACTAACTTTATTTCACATCATTCACAACTTTCAATAAAAAAATATCTCCATCCAAATTTAATTTTAACCTTCTTAAATTTAACCTTACAAACAAACACAAAAGGTCAAATAAAACCCCTCTTGTTCATATATCTCAATCCTATTGACTTCTTTATTCTTTCTCAAAATACCTAAGCCTTTTCCTAGTAAACCTGAGAACTTCGAGCATTTTGAATTTTTTCAGAGTTCCAGCAGGCCTTTTTCTCTCTAGTGCTCTCAAAGTTCTTCCTTTCCTTTAAGTTTTTACTTGCAAACATCTATCATAAGGAGACCAACCAAATGAAGGAGATTTAGTGCTCTTCAAATGCCATAAGTTTCTATTTTTTCAGCATTTATTTTTAGCTAAATAAGTTTCTTCTTCTTACTTTTAGCTTCAATTTTTGGTCATTTTAAAATCTATTTCATATACAAAAACTGGTCTTGGAGTTTCCCTTCACTTTTTACTCAGATTTCACACTTTCTGTTAACATATCCCTCTAGTAATCTCATTTTGGGTATGACTTGAATTATAGCTCGTGTTTCTAAATCTTACTATTCTCAGGCTATTTTTCATCTTGTGGTAAACATTTTCTATAATGCATTGCTTTTGTGTTGAATTGTCACAAGTTTTTATATGGCAACCATTACACGCGTAGAGCTTCTCATTATAATTGTTCTCTTTTTATTTAAGTTGTAACTAAGCAAGCTAGTCTAGCAATTGCTTCTACCTCTCTCTTTGTTTTTCTTCCTGCATAGAGGTTGTGTGGATTCATTAGCTTTGATTACCGCAAAAAATGAGGGTAGCATGTAGGTTTGTTTCGGCTTTGGATCATATAAAAAGTCAAAATGTTCTAAGTGGATTTCTACAGCTTTGGTTCCCGTAAAAGCCAGAGTATTTTAATGTTAATTCCCACTTGAGAAGCATGTGGAGTGAATTATGCGGGAAGTCAAATAACTACAAATCCTCGTGTGCATTTTTATTTCTTTTTTTACGTTCCTCTTTGGCTTTTAATCTAATTGAACTTATATTTATTATATAAAATCTAATTTAGGCCTCTATAAAGCCTAAATATCTTTATGTGAATTTGATATGTGTACATAAATATCACTGTTTAATTATTTTGAGATAAATCGAAATCGCTTAGCTCGTATTTTTGTTTTCTATTTGTCCAATTGTGACAATTAGACATTTTGTTTTTGGTTATTCCATTTTCTGTTTTCTTGTCTCATTCTCAGAATTAGACAAAATGCTTAAAACTTATAAAATTTAAAATAATATTATTCTTAAAGATTTTATATATTAAAAATTTTTATAAGTAAATTAAATCCAATAAATTTTTATTATTCTTGATTCACCTCCTCTTGGGAGGACCAGTGGAATTTAGATCCTCTACAGCATAAAAATTTAGAACAGTTAGCATAACAGATATTTGGTATAAGGATTTCATTTTTGTTATGAGGTTTTCATATTTATTTCAGTACTTATTATGAGGTTTCTATAATTATTTTATGTACATCCAATCTTAATAAAGTTTGATTATTGTGAGTCATTCTAGAGTTTGAGAGAGTGAGATTGTGAGATTTTTGAATTTTTTCTAGAGAATCTTTAAAGAATTGTAAAAATTTTCTCTAATATGGCCATTCTAGTATGACTTGTTCTAGTTTTTTTCTTCTTTTGTCAGTTTCAAAACTTCATTATATGAACAAGAAATAAAAAGAGATTGATCTATCACTACTTTTCATATAAACTGCACTCTTTTATTGTTTTATTTATTACACGATAGCATCTTCTACATTTTATTCTTACTACATGCTCGTGTTATATATAAAACTTGAAAGACTTTTAGTTAGTTAAATACCATCTAACACGAAAGCAAACGACGCAACATTAGCATGACATTACGAAATAAATATCAACGAATGATAATAACACCACAATGTATTATTCTGAAGAAATCTCCCTTTCATAAAATAATTGGGCAAATCAGTTGTTTTGTAGCTGATTGAAATGTCTCTTTCACATATGGATAAGATTGTTCTATGTTCAACTCAAATCATTGGATTTTCGAGTGGACAGTTGGATACCAACATCAAACCATACAATTGGAATCAGCATCTACCGTCGAAACTTTAGTTCTAACTTCGATAAAAAACCGGTCGCTCTTAAGATCAGATCTTCCTCGGAAGATGTCTTCTACTCGGTTACTAGCTAACTTGATTTCACTTGGGCAGTTGAGAAGTCTAATAGAAAAGGAAAAAAAAATATTAGGTTCAGATGCCTAAGCATTCGGCGTCATGCGTGCACGGCCCACCTAAAATGCAGTCGTGGTGGCCAACAGCTGAACGCCGAACCGTTCGACGCGCGAACCAAAAAATTATTCAATAGGAGAGAGCATTTGGAAATAATGGAGCTCTTGGCAACTTGTTTGTCTGACAGGGACAGTCAAAAGAATGTTGAAGAAAGGTCAAACCCAGAGAAAGGAGGCGTTACGCAATGGGTGCCGCCCCACTAACAAAAGGGATTACTACTGATGATATCAGTGGCAATGTGTCACTAGTCTAGAGGGCTGATAATTACGTTCGAAAATAAAAAATGTGAAATTAATCACATAAATTGTATTATTATAAAGTTTAGCTCAATTTTCTAAAAAATCAACGCAAGTCATTGGTTTTTTGGCTTTGTTGAGAGCGAACCATCAGAGGCTGTTTTGATCAGATGTTTGATTATAAGTGGCTTGCACTGTTCTTAATCTTAGTTGCAAGCTTGCACAATCAAATGAAAATAGGTTATATTGTTGGTAGGGGTGTGAGTTTAGCTTGAAGATTGATAGTCGCCTAATGTTGAAATCGATGTTTTGCTCGAATGGAGCATTATTCGAGTTTATTCAGCTGAGCAATGAGTCATGATCGAAACATATCAACTCAGCTCGATCTATGTTTTTCGAAATATAAATATGTATTAATTGTTAGTATATCTGTTAGGTGATTTTGTGCGTATGATTAATCTACTCAATTTCTTCAAGGCTGTACATTTTTTAGGAGGTTTTCTCGATTAGCATTGTTGATTCCATCTTTCTCATAAGGGAAGAACTAAGAGCAATGGGTGGGTTTTTTGCCATTTCTCATGAAGAGCACGTTACTGACTCAAGGCAGTAAACCCTCGTTTAATTGAAGGTGGTTTATTTTTAGATTAAAGAAAATTGAAGGCTTATTTTTGGATTAGAAAAATATATTAATAGGTTAAATAAAACTATTTAAATATAAAAATTATTTAAATTTAAAATTGACTTCTTTGAAAGATTTTTTTACACCATCTCCCATTAATATTCACACCAAACCGAATTCAAAAGCTCCCATCTCCTCTGAAGAATGGAGGATTGAGGAAGGAGCTGGAGAAGGTGCCTCCACCGTTGGGGAGAAGAGTGAGGAAGCAGACTGCAGCCAAGACGAAGCAGACTGCATACCGGTTTTCTCCCAAAGGAGTGATCTCATCCTTGGCCGGAATTTCCTCTCCCCCTCTAAAGAAGGTCGCAAACAGTCCCCAGGCCAAGCAGAGTACGCTCCCACTGAGTCCACCGATTCCCAACAGCAGCGACGTCGCAAAGGAGAGCAGCGTCGCCGCGCCTCTCCCAAACAAAGCCTGAGCTATTCTACCTCCTTCCAGCCTTCCGCACGGCAGTAGATTCAGCGAGGTTACAACTATCCCTGAATCATAATATAGCTACATTAGATCAGTTTCTTCTCATGTTTAAAGAAACTCGATGAAGTTTTCAGCAAGATAGCAGAGCATACCAAGAAGACCAGCAAAAGCAAGGGGATCGACAGGCACGCCGACGCCTTCGACGGCGTTGGGCAATACGTTTCCTAGTTCATCGGCATAGGGGCCAATCACAAGTTGCACGAAGGAGAGGAGAGGGTTGTTGTAGAAGAACTGAGGCCTAATAAATCTGCAAACGAGCACTATGCTTGATTGAGCTAAATCAACAAACACTTCATTTGCATAATATAGACTTTCGTCTTATCGAACAACACAAAGCAGAATAAGGAACCACACAGACGTGGTTAGCACTGAAATTTTATTTCTGTATTGTGGTGTCCGGAATTTTATTTTATTCAATAAGAAAAGCTCACAGTACAACAATAGTGCTTAAATGATGGATATGAAACTTTAAAGAAGAGCTCAGCTGCTGTTTGGCACCCAATCCCAACACACTCGGGGGCCCATCAACTATGCTTCACACGTAATGGTAAAAAAACAAAGGGATAATTACCGACATGCCACATAAAACTTCATGTATTACACCACACACATTTTCTTCACAATCCATAGTGTAAATTTTATGAAGAAAATGTGTGGTATAATTTTAAGAAGTTTGTGTGGCATGCAGGTAAATGCCCCAAAAATAAACGGTAAAAAAATATTATTTTGCATTATTTTCTTTCTATTTTGTGCAACTTTCTTTGTATGGCCATTTTTTTTACTTTATATGAGTTTTTTTGAATATACATTTATAAAGGCAAAAAAAAACTATTCAAAAAAAAAAGAGCCATACAAAATAAAAAAAATAATCATATAAAAAAGAAAATAGCTCATACAAAACATTATCTTTAGTATGACCATTTTTATATTTTATATAGTTTTTTTCACTTTTATGAACATTTTCATACTTTGTATAAACCCCTTTTTTATTTTGTATATGTATACAAATCAAACATAATATCTATTCAAAACAAAAAATAGCCATAGAAGAAAACAATTGTGCGAAATAGTGAGAAAATAATGTGAAACAATGTTTTCTCACAGCTAAAATTGGATATTAAACAGTTGAATTGTTATGATGCTTGAACCCAATAATTTCTCGTTGCTCTAGGTTTAGCCAGACGTCATGTGTTACTATAATTTGTGTTGCGCTATATTTTTTTATTTTTAATTTGAACTGGGTCAAGATTAAACCGATTTCAATTATGTATATAACTGTTATTGTAATAAAGGAAAAGAAAATAAAGAATTTATCGATATTCTCTCTCTTTCCTTTCTCTCTTCTCTTTCCTTTCTCTTCTTCTTGTAAGGCCATTTTGTGTTATAAATAATGATTTGAAGAAAAGCCTAATTTAATCATCCTTTAATTAAAAGGATAAATATGAATATTTGAACTCCTACTTAATAGGAATTTTATTGCTGGATTTTGAATAAGCCATCAATCAAGCAATCAAAATAGTTACGAAAATAATCATAGGGTTCTCGAGAATAGGGATGTCATTATCAGGTTAGATAAGCCAGTTGATGGTTCTAATTTGTATATTTTTTGTTGCCCTGTTTATGTTTTATTGTAGGATGGAGAGAGAATTAAACTGAATGCTAAGTCTAAAAAGTGTATTTTCATAGGGTACCCTACTGGTGTGAAAGGGTACAAGATTTGAGATGTTAGATTTGATGAAGTTTCAATATTCGAGAAACCCAGGAGAAGGTTCAGAATGAAAAGAAGGCTAATAATGCTTGTTCAGATGGACTGAGAGAAGAACTCAGGAGGAATTAGTAGCAGTAAGTCAGATAATTTGCATCAAGATAAAGATTCAATACATCTACCTCAGGATGAGCTTTATTTTGTTGCTACAGGAAGGGCTAGAAAAGAAGTGCAAAACACTCTAAAATTTAGAGATATTGTGACTTATGTATTTTTTGTTATTTCTTCTAACCTCTTATTTTTTCAGGGTGCAATAGAGAAAAAACATAGCAAGTAATAGTTGGATGCCATGATGCCATGCAAGAAAAGATGAATTTTTTTCAAAAGAACCAAACTTGGGAGTTGGTAACACTTTCCAAATATAAAAAAGCAATCAGTTACAAGTGGGTGTATAGGAAGAAAGAAGTTTTATTTTCAAGAGAACCAGAAAAGTATAAAGCAAAATTAGTTGCTAAGAGCTTCAGCCAAAGATAAGAAATAAACTTCAATAAGATGATGTGCAAGCTGAAGAGGTCTTTTTATGAGTTAAAGCAAGGTTCCTGTCAGTGGTATAAAAGGTTTGAAACCTTTATGATTATCCATGATTAGTTAAGTAAGTTTGATAATTGTATCTATTTTCATTTTCTTAGTAATAATTCTTACCATTATATCTGTAAAAATACAGAAAAATTATATCTGCTCCACATAATACCAGAACCCTGTACAAAGAGAAATACTTAAACGTTGCCCCTTCAAAGAAGCAGTCACCTCAAGAATTTACTCAATCACTTACATGAGGGTTCCACTTATAGCTTATGTTCTTATAAGGTGCAAATTCAGCTTGTGGGAACTTTTCCGCTGGAGAAAACCCCATACTCTTTCATCAACTGTGAGAATTAAGTCATTTATTGAGATCTTTCAAAATAATGGTAACTTGGAATCCATGACTAAACTATTGACAGGTTTTGAAACCCAGATGCCTCAATCAAGACATCAGCAATGTTTTTTCAAATATTAAATTTTGTGTGATGTGATGTATCTGGTTAAAAGTAACATGACTAAACAAACAATCCCCAAATGATAATTTGTGAAGCATGAATATTTCTTCATTTTGATTTACCTATTAGCTTAAACTTTTAGAATGGTTAGTAACCAGAGACCTAACATTGTGTTAGAGTCAACAGGTCTCAAATTCGAACCCTACTGACCCTCAATCATCTCCCACATGATGTTAAAATAAAAAGAAAACAGATATATGTTAAATCCATGATGCAAAGGAAAGAAGCTTGCATGTGAGGGGACGTGTAAAAATAATTATTCTTGGGCTATTACCTACTAGCTTAAGCTTTTAGGTCAGTAGGTAACCAGAGATCTAACCGTCACCGTTGATCCATTCAATAGAATTTTCAACATCTCACCACAGATATCAGTACCAAGGTAGAAGGCTGATTCTTAGAGAAAGCAAGAGGAAGGTTGTATGTTTGATGACTAGTAGAGGTATTAACATTTTAGAATTGTAGAGGTATTAAAAGCCCATTGTCAAAAACATCACTCATTATCACACCATATACTCATAAGTGAGAACACTGAATTTAGTGGGAAACCGCAAACTAGGAGCAGAAGGAATCTGAATAGATCATGTTGCTGTTGCTGCAGAAGTTTAGTGATGTTTTTCAACCCCCCACCTCACAAGAGAGCTAATAACCACACTATAATATTGGAAAAGGAGGTAAAAGTAATGAGCACTTCGCCCTATAGATACCCTCATATGCAGAAGACTGATAGAAAAGCTTGTAGATGAAATGAAAAAAATTGGCATCCATCAGGACAGCCACCAACCATTTTCCTCTCTTTTGTTAAAGAAGAAGGATAGAAGCTGGAGATTATGAGTGGGCTACAAAAAGTTGAACCAGAGGACAATAAAGCACAAGTTTCCAATCTGAGCGATTGAAGAGCTACTAGATGAATTAAAGCCTAAAGGGGGGCTAATGTGCTCTCAAAGCTAGATTTGAGATTTGACTATTGCCTAATCAAGATGAAGACAGAAGAAATACCAAAAACTGCACTCAGAACGAGGCATGACAGATTATGAACAATGCATCGTTACCTTCCAGAGCCTAATGAATGAGCTTTTCTGGCCCTATGTTAAAAGACGTGCTAGTATTTTTTGACAACATCATGGCGTACAGCAAAACATGAGGGGATCATTTGCAACATTTACATGGTTTTCAGTGTCCTAAGGAACAATTTGTTATATGCAAAAGGAAGCAAATGCACCGTTGGCAGTACACAGGAGGTGGTTCTTAAGACTGATTGGCTACTACCGCTGGTTTACAAATAGCTCCATGGAGCCATTAGTAGGACTCTGATTTTATTGCTGAAGAAAGAGTTTTCTTGGTTTATGGTAGTGGTAAGAGGCGTTTAAGACCTTGAAGAAGAGAACAGTTCACCAACCTACCAGATTTTTTCCAGGAATTCCAAATAGAAGTAGATGCTTGAGGCAGTGGGGTAGGTGCAGTGTTGCTCCAAGAGGCAAGATCTGTATCCTACTTCAGCAAAGTATTTTCTGAGAGGCACAAATCATTAGCAATCTATGAAAGAAGCCCTTTGTCATGGTGTTAGCTTTGCAGAAATGGTGTCATTACTTGTTGGGAGTTCATTTCTACATAAAAATGGATCAGAAAAGCCCACAGTACTTGCTGGAACAACAAAAATCACTATATCGCAGCAAATATCGATCACTAAGTTGATGGGGGATGATTATATTATCAGTTACAAGCCAGTGGCAGAAAACTTGGTCTGTCCAGAATCCCTGAAGATGACATAATTGAGAGTGCAACAATCTCTTCAACTATTCTACCAAATTGCTAGGAAGGATTAGGAATACTTGAAAAAGTGATCCAAGGCTTCTAGAGTATATTTATAGGATTCAAGCAAGAAAGAACACATCCAGAAATCATAAACCTCAGCAGTTATGCAAGCAAGGGCAGATAGTGGTTGAACAGAACCAAAGAATTAAGGAGGGAGACAGTGCTGGAGAAGCACTCAGAGCCACCTGGGGAACACACTGGAGTGGAAGCAACTACCGCAAGAGTAGGTATAGAGGAAAGTAGTAAGAGAAGGTGTGGCCACGTGTCATATTAGCCAAAGAAATAAAGAAGAAAATATTGCTTCTCCAGGTCTTCTCCATCCTCTGCTTCCACCAACAAAGATTTGGACAGACTTGACTATGGATTTTATTTGAAAGACTCTCACCTTCTCAAGGAAAAGACATCATTGGGTCATTGTGGATGAAATGAGAAAGTATGTGGTGGGGGTTGGGACCTTGGGTGAAAATCTCTAAATACCTTAAAGAAATTTGAGGTATTTTCCAACTCTTCTCTCTCGCAATTCTCAGTTTCAAACCAATCAAAGTCCAGGCCCCACTTTGCAATTTCCCAGCCCTAAAATTCATTTCTGCTTCCCGCACCGAGCTGGCCCCCTTGCGCGCCCGCCTGCCCGCGCCCGCTCCCACGTCCGCCTTGCCTCCACCCCGCCTCCGCCCCAGCCGGCCCGCCGACCTCTGACAAGCGCTGGCGACATTGCTGCCGCGTCGACCGCGGGGCTCTGCCGCCTCTGCTCTACCGTTCGGCGCCCCCCCCCCGCCCCCACCCCCCCCCATACGCCGGAGCGCCGGCCCAGCCTCCCGGTGGCTTGCCGGCCACCAACGAACACCGGCGACGACGCCGTCAGCCCTCCGGATACTCCATTCTACTGCTGGCAGCATTGCTTTCTCCCGATCGTTGACCTCACCTCACATGCCCGAACCTGAATGCGTGCTCACTCTGCTCGGCTCCGCTTCGCCCGACACTGCGCCTGCTCCCCTGCCCGCCTACACCGCCGATTGACGAGTTCATCTACTTCAGCCCTCTGCCGAATCCCATGGTGTTGTTGATACACAGACGCTCCGCCGGTTGTTGCAATTCCGCTTTGAGATCTGAAATCTCCTCTCGAGGTAAATTTGAACATCAACTGAATATTATCTTGCGAGATCTTGTAGTGGCATCTGTTATTGGAACTATTTGGTTTGCTCGCCTGTGTGATCTGAATATTACTATGCGATTAAATTGATGTTGGGTAATATTTTATTGTGAGAACACCAGTTACTGCGTATCCTGACTCTGACTTGTTGAGATATAGTTGCCCAATATCATTTGATAAATTTATTATATATCATTTGAACTTGTTTCTAGGTATTTAAAATTGATCTGCTTCTCATACTTGTAGTTTCTTAGTTATCACATAGTTATCATTAGAGATATTTTTGAACCAATTTATGCTCATCCGTTTTAATTATTTACTGATCTCTAATCTGGATTGCATCTTGCATATTGTCCCGCATCAGTATGCCCATTTTATTGGATCAATCCATCCCTTCAAAATAAGCACACTAGGGATAGGACAGTTTTAAGGGGAAGGCAAGGACCCCCTCAGCTGTTGATCGGGGTCGCACGCTAGGGAAAAGGATGCTAAATGGATGAAGACGGCTTAGGAGGTCCAAATGGGCATAGCAAAAAATGATCCTTAAGGACAAGGAAATTTTGAAGGGGGAGGGAATGGTTATTGTAAATTGAGCTGGGCGATTTCTTTTTTTAAATTTGAATTGGGCCAAGATTATACCAGCCAGTTCAGCTATGTATATAGCTGCCACTGTAATGAATGAAAGGAATAATGAAGAATTTACCAATATTCTCCCACCCCTTTCTTCTCTGCTTCTCTTCTTCTTTTTGTAAGACTAATAATCTCTATAAGCTATGGGGTCATGTTCACCAGAAATCACAAGCAGTGATATCCTATTCTCCAAAAACTCCATTAGCGCAGGGAAGCATGGAACAAATCCCTACTAAGGTGATTCAGATAAGGAGGCTTAGCATCTTGTAACTCTTAACTTTAACTCATCTTGGATCTAGTGAAACCTTCTCCTCCTCTTCCCATCACTTTCCAAAATCCTTATTGATTGCCAACTAAAGATCTTTGTGTGTAATCATATATTTATCTCTTGATTTGTTCCTTATAGTGATCTTTGCATAGCATTAGGGTCTCCCTCCATGTAAAATAGAGCGAAAGGTAATCAGTTCATAAGAAAATTTCAAACCTCATTAATTGGTTGTTGATTTGTAGCTTACTCTAACATATTTGTACGACTAGCCTTCAAAATTTCCAGTATAGTCCTGAATTACAAGTATAGAATTAGACATAATACTCCAGTATTATAGAGCAGGACTTACAGGGCATTGTCTCCTCCATTTAAGCTGCCATCAGCAATGAAGGCGGAGACTGCAAGTGCCAGTGAAGTAAGATATGCGCTGGCTGTCCGTGCAACAGGAATATCAAAAAGCGCTTTCTTGTTGGGCAGCAATGACTCATAGTTGTTGATCACCCCCAGGCAACCGGTCCAGTTGGATGGTATGAGAAATGAAGGGCTGAGTTTAATGCCATATTGAGCAGCTGTTATCCTTGTAGAAACCTGAACAAAATCTATCATGAATGGGACAGTTGGATTGAATGAGAATCGATGGTTGTTAACATGCAGTGAAGAACTTAATCCACTCCCAGAAAGACACTTACACAGTGATGCTGCTAAATAATTCTTGGTACATCTCCTATCATTTCCCCACTTTTTCTCATATCAAATGCAGGTTAATTTGGTTTCAAATATGTTTCTTTAGCTTCAAATAATAATTGTACAATGAGTGCAAATTCAAGTTAAATTTCTGCTCTTTTTCTAATTCAACTGTTGACTTTCATAAAAGTAAGCCCTATTTTCTTATGATGCAATATCTCTCATAAGAACGCTGTCCAATAACTCAAGCTAATTGTTGGAGGCAAATCTATCAGTATGTATCCTTTAGATATAGTATCATTTATCATGCCAATGACTGTTTGAGACACTTGGTATAGAGTTCAGAATCCAACATTTCATGTATATGCAGTTGACAGGGGATTCAACAATCAAATGCGATTTCAATAAAAAAAAAAGAAATCAAAAGCAATAGAGATTCATACATCCATACCCACAAATAAGATGCTTTTTGCAAGTAAGAATCAAAAATTCGATTGCCTAGTCTTATTTTGAACTTCAAATAATTTAATTGCTGCACTAGAAGCATGGAAGATCACTGATGTAGATGAATCAATCGAAAGGAACAGCACTGCTGGGTTTTGTAGCCAAAAAAAAAAGAACACCATAGGCATCAACAAATTCTAAGGGCAAAAGCAAAAATTATACAGAAGCAACCCAAATTTGAGAGCAACACTATGACGCATAGGCTAAGCACAACTGAACACACCTCAGAAACCCCTAAAATGGTAAGGAAGCCCCCAAAGATTGGAATCACATCCGCTATATAGTCATCAAATCTTGCATCCGGTTTAAGAAAGAAGCCACTAATCAAAGCTATCGTGCCAAAAGTTGTGACGCATAGTGCCACAGCACTGACATATCCCCAAGGCGTGCTTAATTTTGTAGACTCAAATTGGAGATCCATTTCTGCTTTAGGTTGGACCATACACACCTGCAAGATGTTTTCAGAGTAAATTTTTTGTTTATTGATGACAAAATTTCAAACATTTAATTTTTTTTAAAAAAAATCTGTAAATTACTCTCTCAATAATGTTAAAACATAACTGGGTTGAGGCAAAACATCAGGAACTAGAAGCATAAATACACCCTCAGGTAATCCATTCAACAGGATTAAGTCTTCCATGTATATCTTAAAAGATGTTGCCAATAACAAAATCTGAGAATTATCTATTAAAGAAGGAATTAAGCATGTTAGTTTCATGTATTTCTTAATGTATTCCGCTAATCCTATACCCGAACCTTTCAAGTCACCATATATCTGAGACTATAAAAATAATGGATGATGAATATTGTCGTAATTTTATTGAATTCTAAAATAAAAAGGTACGTATTCTCCAGTAAGTTCTGAGCATTAATGCAGGTAGATATTCTGGTATATAACATTAGACCACCACATTTTAGAGACAGTTGCATTAAACTCTAGTGAAGCACAAGTATAGGACATACAAAGAGAACAGTGGTGCTTCTAACAATATTGGACCAAATAACAACAAACAGACCAATAAAACAAATGAAAGAAAAAGGATGGCAACAAGCGGATGGATACTATAGCAGACAAGAAGTTCAAAGATTACAATTCCAAAATTTTATTAGTTAGTATAGAAAGGTACCTGCTTGGTTATATCATCCTTCTTCTCCTCCATGAACCACAATACAACTTCTCTCCCAGCTGTCTCTGAAAGTTTCTTTTCCAACTTTGGCAAGACTTCTTCAACGGGTTTCCTCAAATTCCCAACGAAAATCCCTCCATCACCAAATCTCCTTACATCAACAGCAAAGAAGGAATCATACCCGAAACAATTCTTCAGCTACAAACAAAAAAGCGCAATCCAATGCTGTAGTTCCAAATCAATATTTCTTCCTTGAGGATCAACAGAAGCAATCTAAAAGCTTCATCAAGAATTAGAATACCTTGTTAAGATCCAAGGCTTTAAAAGCCTCCTCCGCTTTCTCCAACCTTTCCCTCTCTCTTGACAGCCGATATCTGGCTGCCCTCCTAAATAAGCTTGTAATAGGATTGCCGTCAGCCTCTTGGTCGAGCTCCTGAAGCTTCCGGTCAGCCCTCTTTTTCTCGAGCTTGATTGCCGCCTCGATCGAAGGATTGCCCATGAATTTCTTGAACTCCTCATCAGTCTTCCAGTCCACTTCTTGCTGCTTCTTCTGAGCTACTTCTTCGTCTTTGCCTCCTCCCCCGCCACCGCTCCCCTCCGATGGCTCCACCGAATCCGAATCAACCTTTTCATCCGAAACCACGGCAGTAGAAGTGGGCTTCTTATGCTCTTCTTGGTCCTGGGCGGAGAACTTCAGACGGCGAGTAAGAGGGAATTTGGGCAACGGCGACAATCGCAAAAGAAGGGAGCTTTGACCCAAAGATGCGCTCTTTGAGTGAAAACACAACGGAAAACATGTGTTTGGAGGAGAGAAGGAGGAGAAAGTGGCCATGGAGGAACGTTAAGAACTCTACTATGGGTAGAATCGGTGGTTTCGTTTCCATAAGATGCAGCAAGGAGGGATTTGGATCTGCCAAGAGTGGTCTAGAATATTGGGGGGCGACGGTGCCAGTTTTGGCGTGATATACAGCATCCGTGATTAGGGGACCCCTCCTGATCTCCAAAACCTATTCAAGGCCCAATGGGCTACTACTACTTTTATTCGTCGGCTGATTATCATGCTTCAAACGGCCACAAAGAAAGGCGGCCTTGTTTTTTTTTTGAAATAATTACCTACATGTCATACAATTTAATTTTATTTATATCTTATTCATCCATTCTTAGTTAATTATATTATGCATACTTAAAATATTACAAAATCTTACATGCACACATTTGAGTTAAAACTTAATTAAAATCTATTTGAAAAAAATATTTTATTAGTAAATTATTAAAATTATATTTTTACTCTTAATAATACACATTTTTCTCTTTCTCAATACCACACTAAAGCGCTGATTTGTCCTAAAATCAATTCACGTCGCGGATATCTCCTTCCTTTGCTGCTACCTAAATATTAAGATTTTAGAATTTTTCACTCAAAATATATTTAAATATTTTAAAAAAAAATATGATGAACGGCTCAGATTTTTTGTAATCTAACTATAGTTAGGTTATTGAAAAATTTTGATTGCTCATTATAATAAAAATAAATAAAATATATATATGTAAGATTTTATAATATTTTGCGTGTGCATAGAATAATTAACTAAGAATAGATGAGTAAGGCATAAATAAAACTAAATTGTGTGGCACGTAGGTAATTTTTTTTTTTTTTTTTGAAAACTTCCCTTTTTTAAATTTTTTTATAGCAACATTATTTTAAACATGTGAATGGTTGCGATGGATAGTTTAATAAAATTAAAATTAAATTTAAATAAAATATTTTTTATTTAATTTATTGATAATATAAAATTAAATTAAATTTTATATTAAGATGCATAAAAAATTAATATAAATTAATTATTATTTTAATATGTATATAAAATGTGAAATAATATTAATTAAATATAATAAAAATTTAATATTAAGTTTTTTTTGTAGAATATGATATGTTATATTAATGTTATCAAAATTAATTTTAAATAGGCTAAATAATATAAAATTTACTTTTAAGTTATTTTCAAAATGAAGAAAAATAAGTTTAATTCATTAAAACCACAATACCTGTGGAGAAGCTATATATTAAAAACTTATAAAAAAAAAGAAAAAAATCATCCTTAAAATGATTTTTTGAGGGGTGAATACTTCGTGGAAGATACTAGTTAGAGTTTTTGATGAACAACGAAAATTTATGATAAAAAAAAATCTTAATAAAATAATATACAAATAAGTTTAGGCAATCCTTGTATTAAAGAATGCCTTGAAGTAGGCAAATATAAAGAAGTAGTACTTGCATGATTGCATCCGAATAGGCTTATTTCACCCATTAATTGAGAAGAGATTTTATCGTAAAAGAAAATGTGTGCTTTTATAATTAGGTTCAGATATTCTCAAATAATTATAGAATATTATTTATTCCGTCACATAATTAAACTTTTATGGGCGAGTGCTTGCGTCTAAATAGCAATGCACGTGACATAATTGAGAGTTCACACTTTAAATTAATACTCCTTTTTTCCTTTCATAAAAAGGGGATGGAGGTGTAATCAATGCTAAACATTGATGCTATTACTAAAAAAGACATTATTAGTTATTATTACAGTGAAATAAGAGGTCTATAAAGATCACCCAAAAAAATTATTGTCTAATGAGAAGGCTAACGATGATGTTTGAAAAAAAAAATTCTATCTTGAAAATTTTTTAGTTGAAGAAGAAAAGAAAAAATATTTTTGATAGATTTAAGCAAAGATTATTGTACACTTAAGTTACTCACTAAAAAATTCAAATTAAACTATCATTTTAATTAGCTGCATAACTTATGGTAATCATAAATTATTAGACAACTTACATAATATTTATCTTCGATTTATTATTATTATTAAATTTAATTTTATATAAATAATTAGATAAATATAACTTATATAAGTATATATATATATATAATATACATATAAGGATATATATGTATACATATATGTATGTGCGTATTTATATAAACAAGAATAATTTTAGAATAATATTTTTAATTTACAATAAAAAGCTAATGAATAATTATTCTATAAAAAATAAAGGTAGAATGAAATAGTAATTTCATCTAAGTAGGCACACTTTAAGTAAAATTATTTTTAAAAAATATAGACTAAGATATAATTATTGATAAATTACAAAGATCTAATAGTAATTTGACCTTTTTTTTTATTGGATTAGAGCTCACAATCGCTTTCATAGAGTTTTGCACATTTTAACATTTAATAGATCACATCGAGACAAGTCCAGCTCACGCCTCACATGAGCTTAATTATTACGTTTGTAATTTAAGATTTTTTTTAATGTGGTAAGGTTCGAGATCAGTCTTTTCAAAATTAAAAATAAAAAATAAAAAAAAGAAAATAGTAAGAGGACTGCGATGGCCATCGCATGCAACGAAAATCTACTGCTAAAAAGCAAATTGCTATTCCCGCTCTAACAGCACCCCCGGGCCCATCCCCTCACCCTCTAAAATTTCAATTTTGCCCTCTTCCTTTTAGTAATTAATTGTTTATTTAATTTATTTAATATATTTTTCTTATTTATTAAATTTAATTAATTAATTATTTCTTAAATTTTTTTCTATTTTATTTATTTAATATTTTTTAGACCATTTTCTTTAATTAATTAGTTTTTAATTTAATTTAATTATTATATTTTTCTTATTCATTAAATTTAATTAATTAATTTTTTTCTAATGTCTTTTTTTTTACTTTATTTATTTAATATTCTTTAGATCACTCTCTTTAATTAATTACTTTTTTTATTTAATTTGATTATTATATTTTTCTTATTCATTAAATTTAATTAATTAATTATTATATAAAAAAATTTATATTTTATTTATTTAATATTTTTTAGATCACTCTCTTTAATTAATTACTTTTTTATTTAATTTGATTGTTATATTTTTCTTATTCATTAATTTTAAGTAATTAATTTTCTTATTCATTAATTTTAATTAATTAATTATTTTCTAATATTTTTTTTACTTTATTTATTTAGTATTCTTTAGAACACTCTCTTGAATTAATTACTTTTTTTAATTTAATATGATTATTATATTTTTTATTCATTAAATTTAATTAATTAAATTATTTTCTACTCACTGAAAAATCAATTTTTTTTTTCAAGATACTGATGTGATTAGACTAGCAGAATCAAATCTGCGTTTGTTGACAACTTCTGAAAAATATGTTTGTTTGCAAGTTATATATATAATCATTTTTGCCACAAATGAAAAATTATTGCCAAAAAAAATATTTCTATTTTAAATAAAAATATTAAATAAAAGAATAAAAGAACTAAAAGAATTACATAAATAAAAAAAGAAACATAAAAATAAATAACAATAAATAAAACATATATAAGATTTCTTAAACAAATAAAAGAGAATAAAAATATAAAGACTATTAAATAAGTAAAATAGAAATAAATATAAATATAAATATAAATATAAATATAAAGAGAAAAATAAAATAAAGAATAAAGTAATTAAAATTAAAAGTAAAATAAAAGAATAAGGGAAGAGGACAAAATTGAAAATTGGGAGGGGGAGGGGGGTGGTGTCAGAGGAGGGGGGGATATGCTGCTCCCTGAAAATCTTGCCTGTTCGAATGCAAATTCAACTAAAAAAAAGTGATATGAACTTTGAGAGAATCACACCCCAAAAGCTGGCTCATGAGAGTGGAGAACCTAAAATTCATATAAACCCCACATTAGAATCTCATACTTTCAATATGGGACTCAAGTGCTATACCTTGCAATTTGATCGTAATAATTCACCACGCTCCGCAGTCCCGACGCCCATGCCGGCTGGCTTTGCGCTAGCTCTTTCTAGCCCCGGGCGAACACTGCAATACCGGCGTCACTACCGGCGCTGCTCGATTGTAACTCGGACACGTAGTGTATGGCTCTCATACCAATTGATATGAACTTTAGGAGAACCACACCCAAAAAGCTAGCTCATGAGAGTGGAGAACTCAAAATTTATATAAATCCCACATTAGAATCCCATATTTCTAATGTGGAACTCAAGTGCCATACCTTGTAATTGAATCATAACAAAAAGTTAGCATAAAAAAAAATTTTTAAAACTGTTACATTACAAAAAGCTTTAAAAAATTAAAATAAAAAAATTTTGATAATAAGAATAAAATTTTTTTATAAACATCTCTTAATTCTTTTCAGCAACATATTAAACTTGCTATTTTTTTATTTTTATAATTTAATGTCCTCAAATTTTTTAAAAATAGTATATTTTAACCTTTTCAAAATATTTGCAAGATTTTTTTACTAATTATAATTACGTAAAAGTTTATGATATTTTTTAGTTTTAAAAAATTTGAGATTAAATTATAAAATAAAAATACGTGGTGTTTAATATATAGATGCTAGAAATAAAATATGTAAGATATTATTGAGATTTTGGAAAAAAATTTGTAAATTAAACAGACTTGCTCTAAAATATTTAGATATCTACAATAATACATAATATTGTAATGTTTATCGAATTTAATGAAAAAAGTATTTGCTTGGGTGCCATTATATTAAAGGATCTTATATTCAAAATATAATAAAAATTGATGCGGAGAAAATTATGATTTACAGAAATAAATAAAATAATAATATATAATATTAAGTATTATATATCTATGTACAATTTAAAGAATAGTTTACGTATCATTAAGTATTTTTAAATAATTATTAAAATTATTAGGATTATTTGATCTAGAATTTAATTTTTAACGTAATAAATGTATTTATTTTCCGATGTAGCAACTTTAATTAAATCTGGCTGGTAAGTTTGTATTTAAAATTAATAAATTTATGTACATCATTTTATAATAGATAATTATTATCTTTTTATTTTTTTATGGGGTTGGGGATCCAACGCCCCTAACTCCATAGAATATTTTTCCGATTTAGAAAATTTAGAAAAAAGGAATTTTACATGGGAAATAAGATTATTTTGGCATCAATATATATATATATATATATATATATATATATATATATATATATATTAAAAATAAAATTATTTTTTTATTAAAATATAAAATTGACATGAAATATAGTTAATTTACGTTAAATATAAGATAAAAATTAAAATATTATTGAACAGAGTAGCAAACTCTCCGTGCATTACATAATTCAAAATTAACTTAATATATTTTAACTTGAAACGATCTTGTTTGAAATAATATCGAGTCAACTCATAATTTACTCGATCTATATAAACGCTTATAATTAAAATTCTTCAAGAGTGTTTTATTTATATTAATATATAGTAATAATATATAAAGCCAATAAATAATTTATATAGGGTAATTTAATCTCTGCCGCATTCTACAGAGATCCATAAAAACAAAACATATCATCTAAATTCAATTACAAATTCCGTTAAGTTTAACTGTTAAATTATTTTAAAAAAATTAAAAATATAAATTTAAATATTAAATGTTATATTGTAGCTATAAAATTAGAAAGAGAAAAACATTAAGGGTATAATATTAATTAGAAATACTTAAATGTATTTTTAATTTTTAAATATGTATTTTCAAAAATTTTAAAATAATAGCTTAACTATGAAATTTAATAGAACTCATAAAAAGATTTTAAGTAGAAAAACTTTTGAGTGGGAGAAGCTCAGATAGCATATTTTTTTTTTCTATAAACTTAAAATTATAATTTTATCGTGAAAGTACGAACGAAATTACTCCTAATATGTGTAATGAATTTATAATATTATATAATATACATTATATGATTAATACAAATTTTAATTGATAAGTTTTATGATTAGAGTCAATTTCACTCAAAAATAACAAAAAAATCTTAATCAAAATAAATTTTATCAAAATCAAAGAATCAATTTTAAGTTGAGTGTTACTAGCTGAGATCTTGTTTATGCCAATTGAAAAAAAAATAGTTCAAATTTATTTAAAATATTTTTGATTTTTTTCATTCTTTTAATTAAAATAGTGCAGTTGCATGAAATGCATGAGACGAGAACCAAAGGTGAGTCACATTTCAGACTTGCAATTATTTTGTTTTCTAGTTATTTTTTTTATGAATTTTTATATAAATTATTTTTAATTTAGTATTTTTTATCTCACTTAAAAATTCAAACTATAATTTTATAAATATTTTCATTTACTTTAATTTTATTTTCTTATGGCTTATGAAATATAAATATAAATATTATATATATATATATACTGCTGTCCGCCGGGGCCATTTGGGCCTTTAACATTTATTTATTTTTTTTGATATGAAGCCAATAACAAAAATTTAAGAACCTTCCTCCCACTTTCGCCTACGTTTCAACTAGCAGTAGAACCTTTTTTCTTGGGTGGGGCCTCGGGAGATAATTACATTTAGGCTCCAAAATTATAATTTAGATTCTATATAGATACAAAAAATAAAAATATGCTATTTAAAGCCTGTTCTGCTTAATAGATTTTGTTAAATTTAACAGTTAAATTTAACAAATTAAAATAACTTATCTAAATATTATAAATATATTTTAGTATTTTTATTTATTATTTTAATATTAATTTATAAATTTTTAAAATAATAATTTTAACTGTCAAATTTAATAAAATTTATTAAAAAAATCAAGAAAAAAGATTTAAAAGAACTTAAGTTTTATATTTTTATTTTTATAAATTTGCTTAAAGTTATAGTTCAACTTCAAGGACCTTAATGAAATTTTATTATTTTTTTTTTTAACTTTTTGAATAGACTTTTATTCCCTTGAATCCCTTCCGGAGTTGAAACCACCTCCCCCTGTTTTCCTATCCCCCGGCTGCTGACCAATTCGAGGGAGAAAAGGAAGCCAACTGAGATAGACGAGCGGTTTCAAACTTGGAAGACTATTCTCTCTGCTTCGTCTTCCTCATCCCATCAACGATCCGATCAGGCTAAAACCCAGTCGTTAAAACCAAAACGCTGCCATCGATGGATCAGAAAGCAATCTTTCATAAGAGGGAAACGAAAGCAGGGAGGCAGAAAGGCATCCTTTTTCTACGGAACAAGCAAACTCCTCCAGAAATTCCACCACAGATCACCCAAAACATTCTTCATCTCGATCTCCATCAGGATTAGCCCATCTCGATCCTTCATCCTTTCTGCTGCCCATCCTTCGGAATGGAGAAGCCCGGATTCGGTGGAGCGCAGCTCGCAATCGTCCGCGCGGTTCTGTTCCTGGGCTCGGTGGCCTTCTCTTGCTGCCTGGCGGCCGAATTCAACAAATCCAAGGTCAGAACAGAAAACCCATTCGAGCTAATTCATGGATTTTGATTTCTTTTTTCACCAATAAGCTAAAATTTTGATTGCCCGCAACAGGTCACCCGGGACATGAAGGTGGATGGAAATCGCTGCTCGCTGCCGAGAAGCCCCGCATTCGCGCTGGGGGTCACGGCGCTGGTCTGCCTCTCCGTCGCACAGATCGCCGGAACCACGGCGGCCGGCGCCAGGATTTGCTCCGGCGATTCACGGAGAAGCCGTGCAACTCCAATTGCTCTCTTGGTTCTATCTTGGTAGACACGCACAAACCTCCTCTTGTCCATCAATTGAGACATTAAAAATAGTTGAGAATCGATACATGTTTGATTGATTTGTAGGGTGAGCTTCGCATTAGCGGCGATCCTGCTGGGAACGGCCTCAAGTATGAGCAACAAGCAGGCGTACGGGAGAGGGTGGCTCGACGGAGATTGCTACTTGGTCAAAGACGGAGTCTACGCTGGATCCGCCGTGCTGGCCGTCTCCACAGTAGTTTTCATCCTGGGATTCACTTTCTCGGCAACGAGAGCGACAAGTCTGCCCGGCCGCCGCACCGGCCCTTCTGACGAGCGGCCGCCGCTACAAGCTGTTCTCTCTGTCAAAGTGGAAGAAGATGATGGGGCTTTACGATAATAGTAGACAATTTTTTCTACAGAAAAATTAATTTACGTTTTTTTTTTGAAAAAAAAATTAATTTACGTTTTGATTGAGCATTTGAGGCCTCGAGGGACCGGAAATTTCAGTGATTTATGGTGGTTTGCATTCTTTGGTCAGCAAAACTGGCCGATTGTTAAATGTACAGATATTTTTAGAAATTTATTTCTAGTTCAGAATTATATAAAATCCTTTTAGTTAATAAATGATTTGTTCTAATTTTAAGCAACTATCTAGTATCTACCTATCCCTGTAATTCTCATCAAATCTTAGAACTTTTAAGCTCAAATTGAGATCGAATTGATCATGGCAAAACATTTTAACGTTAAAAATAATGATAATTTCATTCAACCTCTAAGATATAAATTAAATTTTTCATTTTTAAAACTTGTAAACTAATTTCTCCGGCACAAAATATTTTACACACAAGCCTCTTATAATAATTTTTCTTAAATTTCATTATTAAATTAGTATTTTAAAAAATTTAAAATACAAATTTAAATATTACAAATATATTTAAATAGTTTTTATTACTATTTTAACTTTACTTTATGTTTTTTAATATTTTAATACTTAAACATATATTTTAAATTTTTTAAAATAATAACTTAATATTCAAAATTACAAAAATTTGTCAAAAAAACTCATTTTTTATGGACTCACCTGAAATTGTAAATCTATCTCAAGAGCCTGCATGAAATTACCTAATAAACATTGTTATTTAAATTGGAAAGCTTCATCCTTTAGGAGGCCCAAATAATTGATTTATCTTAAATTCAACCTGTTCCCTATCTGAAACACAAATGTGCTACAATACTGTTTGGGGTAAAACTATTTTTTTTAAAAAATAAAATAATTTATACAATTCTCAATATATTAATTAATTTTATTTAATATTTTTACAATTAACTAACTTTATTTCTCAATCATATATATATTTCAAAAAAATATTTATATTTTTTTTATAAAAAAATTGAAAAAATGACCATGATCAACTTGAGTATAAACAAAACAGGGGATCCACTGTTTGAAGCAATAGAATGCCGTGCCGTGTAGATCTGTATTCAACTTGGGAGCTGCTATTTCCCCCCGGACAACACCCCCGGCCCCACTCCTCTCCCCCTCTAAAATCTCAATTTTGCTCTTTTCCCTTTAATTAAGTAATTATTTATTTAATTTATTTAATATATTTTTCTTATTTATTAAATTTAATTAATTAATTATTTTTTAATATTTTTTTCTACTTTATTTATTTAATATTTTTAAATCCTTTTTATCTTTTAATATTAAATATTTTATTCTTTTATTTTACTTTTGATTTTAATTATTTTATTCTTTATATTATTTTTCTCTTTATATTTATTCTCTTTTATTTGTTTAAGAAATCTTATATATTTTTTATTTATTGTTATTTATTTTTGTGTTTCTTTTTTATTTATGTAATTTTTTAATTATTTTATTCTTTTATTCAACATTATTTATTTAAAATAGATTTTTTTTGGCAATAATTTTTCATTTGTGGCAAAAACGATTATATATATAACTTGCAAAGAAACATATTTTTCAGAACAAACCCAATATTATTTTAGCCATATTTAGGGAAGAGTACATGCAATAATACAAAAAAAAGATACACCAAAATATATGAAAATACAAACTCTAATCAATATTTCCTCCAAATTCTGCACCCGGACAGTTAGGTCCTGTACCCGTTATTTCATACCACAAATTAACACGTGTTATATAACGAGCTGCCAATCCTTTAGCTTCGTCAGATGAATGATTCCACTACCACGTTGGAAAGGGTGGTACAGGGTAATGAGGTTGTAAGAAAACTTGCACGAAGTGTCGGCCAACATGGGCGATAGAAATTTCCCGGCGCTCTTGATCTGGAACTGGAGGGGACCTTAATGGCAAATGAGTAAAACAACTCCAATTATTCTGACCAAATGTATATAGTACAAGGTTGTACCTTGATGCGATGATAATTCCCAAAGTCATAGACTCCATCCAATGCCTCTCTGGACCTTGTACCTTGATGCGATGATAATTCCCAAAGTCATTGACTCCATCCAATGCCTCTCTGGTGCCGGCTGTCCGTAATAGTTTAGTAAAAATAATAGATTGTCTGTCATTTCCCGATATGGATAAATCTGATCATATTGACGCTTATTTTGTTGAATCTCCTCCATAAGATCGTATCGTACTTGAAACCAACCTTCTTCATCATACCCGATTTAAGGCGATATCGCCTTAAATCCACAGTGACCGTCAGGTTCAACGTCAATAGTATGAGAAATATGACGCTGCATAACCACAGGTAATTGCTCAATGTAGGTATCACAGATGAGTGGAATTAGAGAGTGATCATGGGTCGACTAAGTATTGCGAACCCCCGACCCCTCCCACATCCTCTCCTTCGAGACGTTGCATTCGTTTGAGTGGCCTTAGATCCTAAAGTGATTATATTTGCAAAAGAAGGTATGCGACATTTGCTTTGCTCATCTTTGCCTGTAGGTCGACCTCTATGTTCTATTTTGTACGAAGGTGCTCGAACTGTGCTTTGAGATGGATCCGCTATATCAAAAAACCGGTCTATCATATACTCTCGCATTTGTGGATCCATCCCATCTAATATCTCAACGACTTGAGATGTTCTGTTGGCTCGTGCTCTGTCGTCATGGTACTCATGTACGTGCATAAACAACCTCCTCCAATGAGCATTGATACTTTGTATCGGAATTGGAATGAAAAAGTACCGATAATGTGCAAGATCATGCTTGCATGGCAATCCGTATATTATTTTGATTGAACAGTTGCATGTGCCAGCTACTTCGTGACATGGTTCCTCAGCACATTTCAGCTCAGCATAAATAAACTCCATTGCCTTTAATGAAATTCAACACTTTACTTGACAAAAAATGTTATGTAAATATGTATGGCGTGGAATGTTGAGAGATATCTCGAACGACTTTTGAATTTCCCCGAACTTGTTAATAATAAAAAATGCATTCTATTTTAATAATGAACAGAATTTAAATAGTACGATACATGTATCAATTAAATTGTACAGAATTTAAATTGTACTGTACCTTTGACTTGAATTGCTCCCGAGATGCATACATGTATCAATCCATGCTGAAACAAACCGCTCAAGTCAAAGGTATAGTACAACTTAATTGATACAAGTATTGTACTATTTAAATTTTGTTCATTATTAAAATAGAATGCACTTTTCTATTACAGAGCGGAAGGGACACATGCAAGGTTTAAGATGTATTTGGGAGATACCATGTCATCCCTGAAAACATCTTTTGAAAAAATACACAAGATGTTAATAAATCAGTTCGGGGAAATTCAAAAGTCGTTCGAGAGATCTCTCAACATTCCACGCCATACATATTTACATGACGACATTTTTTATCAAGTAAGGTGTCGAATTTCATTAGAGGCAATGGAGTTTATTTATGCTAAGCTGAAATGTGCTGAGGAACCATGTCACGAAGTAGCCGGCACATGCAACTGTTCAATCAAAATAATATACGGATTGCCATGCAAGCATGATCTTGCACATTATCGGTACTTTTTCATTCCAATTCCGATACAAAGTATCAATGCTCATTGGAGGAGGTTGTTTATGCACGTACATGAGTACCATGACGACAGAGCACGAGCCAACAGAACATCTCAAGTCGTTGAGATATTAGATGGGATGGATCCACAAATGCGAGAGTATATGATAGACCGGTTTTTTGATATAGCGGATCCATCTCAAAGCACAGTTCGAGCACCTTCGTACAAAATAGAACATAGAGGTCGACCTACAGGCAAAGATGAGCAAAGCAGACGTCGCATACCTTCTTTTGCAGATATAATCACTTCAGGATCTAAGGCCACTCAAACGAATGCAACGTCTTGAAGGAGAGGACGTGGGAAGGGGTCGAGGGTTCGCAATACTCAGTTGAGCCATGATCACTCTCCAATTCCACCCATCCGTGATACCTACATTGAGCAATTACCTGTGGTTATGCAGCGTTATATTTCTCATACTGTTGACGTTGAACCTGACAGTCACTGCAGATTTAGGGCGATAGCCGCGCTAATCGGGTATGATGAAGAAGGTTGGTTTCAAGTACGATACGATCTTATGGAGGAGATTCAACAAAATAAGCGTCAATATAATCAGCTTTATCCAGATCGAAAAATAACAGACAATCTATTATTTTTACTAAACTATTACGGACAGTCGGCACCAGAGAGGCATTGGATTGAAGTCTATGACTTTGAGAATTGTCATCGCATCAAGGTACAACCTTGTACTGCATACATTTGGTCAGAATAATTAGAGTTGTTTTACTCACTGCCATTAAGGTCCCCCCCTCCAATTCCAAACCAAGAGCGCCGGGAAATAGCTATCGCCCATGTTGGCCGACACTTCGTGCAAATTTTCTTATACCCTCATTACTCTGTACCACCCTTTCCAACGTGGTGGTGGAATCATTCATCTGACGAAGCTAAAGAATGGGCAGCTCGTTATATAACACGTGTTAATTTGTGGTATGAAATAACGGGTACAGAACCTAACGGTCCGGGTGCAGAATTTGGAGGAAATATTGATTAAAATTTGTATTTTCATATATATTGGTGTATCTTTTTTTATATTATTGCATGTACTCTTCCCTAAACATGGCTAAAATAATACTGAGTTTGTTCTGAAAAATATATTTTTTGCAAGTTATATATATAATCGCTTTTGCCACAAATGAAAAATTATTGCCAAAAAAAAAAATTATTTTAAATAAATAATGTTAAATAAAAGAATAAAAGAACCAAAAAAAATTCTATAAATAAAAAAAAAACACAAAAATAAATAACAACAAATAAAAAATATATAATATTTTTTAAACAAATAAAAGAGAATAAATATATAAAGACTATTAAATAAGTAAAATAAAAATAAATATAAATATAAATATAAAGAAAAAAATACCATAAAGAATAAAATAATTAAAATCAAAAGCAAAATAAAAGAATAAAATAATTAAACTAAATATTTAAAGTATAAATTTAATAAATAAAATATTTAATATTAAAAAATTTAAAAATAAAAAGGATCTAAAAATATTAAATAAATAAAGTAGAAAAAAATATTAAGAAATAATTAATTAATTAAATTTAATAAATAAAAAAACATATTAAATAAATTAAATAAACAATTAATTACTTAAAGGGAAGAAGACAAAATTAAAATTTTAGAGGAGGAGAGGGGTGGGGCCCGGGGGTGCTGTCAGGGGAATAGCAATTTGCATATCAAGCATTTGCTTAGGAGTTGGGCCACCTTCTGCTACTCAGCAGACTCATTCGAGACAACCCAGCATTGCCAATCTTGAAGTGTAACATACTGGAATATGAAATGACAAACTAACTACACGATAGCAATTAATTTGATCTCCGAACCGAAGAAATCAGAGGAGCTCATGAGAAATCCACCTCTCAAACATAGCAAAGCATTGCATTGGCGTGTTATCTGCTGGCGTATGACTACCACCCTGTTGGCAAAAGAGAGAACAGATTGAGCTTCAGAATAGGCAGATAAATAAAAGCAAAAAAAAAAAAAGAAAAAAGCTTCTTTTACCTTCACCGTAGCAAATGTCAAGTTGTTTGAGAACAATACACTGTATCTGTTAACCAAATCATTGTAGTAGAATGAGCCTTGAGCAAAATATTTATATAACTATTTGAATCTCGAAACCAAATCGAGATAATAGTGCTCACCCCGCAACTTGGCCTCCGGCATGCCATGAATGCCACTCCTGGATGACAGAGAAATTGAGGGATCTCATCCACTCTAATGTGCCAATGAATGGGACATCAAGATCATGGTCTCCACTGTATAAGCCACAAGTTTTCACACGTCAGCTAATTTGCGAGACCTTGAATGCTAATTTGTCTACATGCCTTATTAGTTTCCCGAACCAAATCCTGCATCTTGTGCAGTACACGGTCCATTCAAGGGACTTGCTACCCAATATGCAAGAGGGGGGTTATCCGTAGTGACAATTTGGGAATTCTGTGTAGCTTTTGACTATGATCTAAATTACGTTAAATTTGGAATAGTAGCTTTCTCCCGCCTCTATCTAAATCAAAATTGTTCTCCAAAGTGGAAATTTCTGTCCAGTGCTTAAATCTGTGATTATGTGTATTTTGATCCGTATTTGCATGGATTTCTTTAAAAAAATCAATCTAATAAGCAATTGTCTGAATTTACCTGTACACCAGAGCTCTATAACCTCTAGACATTAGGTCCAGGTGATAAGGGACAGAACTTCCCATGTTATATGTGTAATTGTTCAAGTCCCTTCTGCAGCGCTGCCATTCTCCTACAGTTTCCTGCAGTCGTTGTCATTAATTAAAACGTCTTAAGAATTTCCGTGTTGAAATTTTCAGTCCAAAGAGTTTTTTAAATTCCTTAATTGTAATCTGCATTCCAATTATCATACCTCTTTGATATGCAGTGCTTCTTTTGTTAAATTGTTGTTTGACCAGTAATAGGAAAGAACAAACCGGCTCTGAAACAAAGTTACAATTACAGTTAGTGTAAATAATGAAAAGAGGGAGCATGCTGGTTCAGTAATACACAAATTTGACATAGCGGTGGTTGACTTGACTGCACAATCAAAATCAGGGACAGATGTTGAAGAGAGAACATCGGAAGAAGATGGCTCCTTTAGGGACCTTCTGGCTCCAGTAATTTCTTCTGGCGTTGGAGGTTCATCAGAACATTTAGGTTCCAATATATCAAATATGGTAATCTCTGAAAAGAACTAAAGTTCCAATATTTAATTTAGTACACTGCAAACAAGAAAAACCAACTTTATCATATGCGAGAGCTCACCTCATCCAAAGTTTTGAGTTTTTCAGCACAAGCAGCAGTCTTGGGATTACGATAATCTTGCCCAAAACAGTTGCTCTCAATCGCCTAAGGTGTTGAAAGAACGACAGTTTCACAATTGAGAAGTATAAGAATACAAACGAATATAACGGTGGGTTTTTGTAAAGAGAAGTACCTCTAGGAGTTCATCTGAAATGATTCCCAATCCATGAGCATGAAGGGCTTGACTACTGATATCAATTTCTTCATGCGTCACAGGGTTGCCAACTAGATAACCCTGAGAACATTACAGACCATTTTATGGTATTCTTCCTAAAGGGATGAAAGAGAACATCACATTTCATCGACTATCCATGAAAAGGGATTAGTTTTATTGTGATTGTAGTTGAAACTTGGAATGACAGGTTAAGTTTAAGTTTACCTTGAGATTAACTAATGGTTGATAACCAACTTCATTTCCTGTTGATGCAGCAATATATGTAGTTTGCATGTTAGTAAGCAAAGTTGAATTTATTCCAATACTGGCAAACATTTACCTCGTCTTATCACTTGAGCAACAAGTGGTGTCATCTTTCCTCCATATGAATCACCAGCAACATAAAAGGGATTTGACAGGAATTGTGGATTATCAAGCAGCCACTGCTTCAAAACTCATAATTACGTACAAACTTAGCCATTTGTGAAAAACTCATCTCAATATTTGAGATTTCAGCTTACTATCAATAAGTAAAGTATGCAGAGAAAAGAGTACATGACGATGATTTAAGTTGGATAATGCTATCTAATCCTTGTAGTAACATCTATTTTTCATGTTTAACTTCATGTACCATTAAACTATCCTTAAAAAAAAAAAAAAAGCTAACCTCAACAATACCATCATCATCACTAATGCACAAGTATTACAATGCAAAGACCTAAATTGCTTCATGGTCTCATAGCCCAAATGCCAAATTCCATAACCTTCACAGACATAAAGGAAAAGGATGTTATCACAGCAGTTAGAAGTAAGATCTTATGTTGGGGTGTTAGGAAGCGCTCTGTAGCCGGCAGAATTACACTTATTAGTGTGATGACCTCCATCCCAGTTTACTATCTATCACTTTTGTTCTGATGGATGTGCTTGATGGTATAGGAAAGCAAATTTGGAACTTCCTTTGGAGTGGAGATGCAGAGACTAGTCTCTAGAGGACACATCATATATATATATATATATATATATATATATATATTGATAGAAAGAGTAACACATTATGTTGCTCAGACTAATGTGTGTAATGATGGAAATCTGGAGCCTAAATCGTCTATGGCATGAACATTAAAGATGAGCATGAAATAAATTGGAATGAGGAGTGATTCATATTTCATACCTATTACCAGATTGCCTTTCTTGGGGAAGGGACAATGAATTGGACTGTTTGTTTTTGGGATGGACGACAGAGATTCTGGATCGGATTTCCCATTTAGGGAACAAATGGATAGGCTGGGAACACCGAATGAATGAGAAACTCGACCAGATCATTTAGTCCCCGTACCGGACAATCCGATGATGAAATTTTTCAGGTGATTTTCTAGGTCAGAGTTTGTTATGAAGTTTTTCTATAAATAACTATGTACGTCCAGCCTTAATTCTAATTCTGATCATTATAAGCTATTCTAAAATTTGAAAGGGTGAGACTGTGAGATCGTTGTACTCTCTATAGAGATATTGAAGAATAGTGGATTTTTTCTCAGTGCAGCCATGGTTTTCCCCGGAGTTGAGGTTTTCTACGAAAAATTGGTGCATTCTATATTTGATATATATTTTTTTCGTATTTGATTTTCTCACATCTCTCTTAATTTCGATCACTTTTCTGCTGCGATTGCGTGGGATTTCTTTAGGGTTTGTGTTACCAAGCAAAGATTCTATTCCCAATAATTGGTATCAGAGCCAGGTTCAGATTGCTTGGTTAATCGAACTAGTGAGAGCGATGGATGGTGTAAAGGTAAAGATTAATCGATTTGATGGCAAGGACTTTGATTTCTAGAAAATGTAGATAGAGGATCTTCTTTATCAAAAGAAATTATATATAACTTTCGTGGGTGAGCCAAATTCAATGATGCAAGAAGAATTGGATCTCATGGATTACTAGGCACTGGGGATGACCAAACTAACGTTAGTGTAAAATGTGACTTTCAATATTGCCAACGAGAAGATAATAGTTTTGATGAAATCTTTGTGCAATATCTATAAGAAGCCATTGACATCAAACAAAGTTTATCTAATGTGCCATCTATTCAATCTAAAGATGACCGATAAATCTTCTGTCATAGATCATATCAATGAATTTAATATTATCACAATAAATTTGAGATTAGTTGACAATAATTTTGATGATGAGGTGAAGATGCTTATCTTATTATCATCTCCACCAAAGAGTTGGAGCACTATAATAATATTGCTGAGTAGTTCGTCTAGCCAGAAAAATATGAAGCTTTAGGACGTTCGAGAACTGATTCTTAGCGAGGATATTCACAGGAAGAAATCTAGAGAGTTTGGGGACTATCTTGCATACATATAGAGGTAGAAGCAGAAGCTTTTAGAAAGGGCAGACTAGTAGATCCAAGTCTAAGGGAAGAAGCAAATCGAGGCTTCACAGTGACGAAGCATGTTGAAACTACGGTAAGAAGGGACATCTGAGAAGAGATCGCCCAGAAGAAAGAAAGTCAGAGTCAAGATGAAAAAAAGTTTGTGAATGCAGCTATTGAAGAGAATCTGGTTGCTTTGGCATTGAGCGTGAACAGTCTCATCGAGTCATGGATCTTGGACTCAGGTGCATAGTTTCACTTTACCCTGTGCAGAGAACTATTGGAGAATTTTACTGTTGGGAAGTTCAAAAATATTTATCTAGTAGATGATGAGCCTTCAAAGATTGCAGGGATATGTGATGCGCAGATTAAGACATAGAATGATTTTATATGGACGTTGAATGATGTAAGGTATATTCCTGAACTCAAACGTAATTTAATTTCATAAATCAGTTGGATAGCACTGGATACAAAACTATAGTTGAGGATAGTTCTTGGAGGATTGTAAAAGGTGCTATAGTTATGGCGAAAGAAACAAAATGATTCAAATTATACATGATTGATGGAAAAAGGGATACTATCGATGTTGCCAACATAAAGAAAAACTCAAAATTGGAGTGCTGAGTTCAGTAAGGTCAATTGTATTTCACAATCTTCATTAAAAAATGGTTAAAAGTAACTCATATCTTTGATATCTTCACTTTTTGATCTTCATTCTTGTATTTACTTGAGTTAAAGTCTTTAATTTTTTTATTCTTTACTTTGATCATTCTATATATTTGTCTTTCTTCTTCTTTAGTGCCTAGCTTTTTATATAAATCCTCAAGAGCTATTTTTTTTTGCAATGCAAACTGCTTTCTTAAACTCTTATCGAGCCACTTTATGTTTGTATAAATCATCAATGAAAGTAATATAGTAGCAAGATCCTCTAAGAGAATGTGCTGATGAAGGTCCACAAACATCTGTATGAATCAACTCTAATTTGCGGGCACACAAATCTCTTCCAATTTTGGCAAAGATAACTTTCTTTTACTTTCTCAAAACACAACCTGCACATCAGCCATACTTTAAAACTCTGAAAGATGATGATCAAACATAAACTATATCGTAATACTAAAGTATCAAAAAATGAATTTGGTTTTATGCTAGGTAGGTTTACTATGAAAACTATTCATTTATTGAGAAATTTAACGGAGAAGTTTAAAAAAAAAAGAAAAACTCATATTTGATTTTCTTGATTTGAAAAAAGCCTACGATAAAGTCTCAAAAAAATACATTTGAGAATTTTGGAAAAAAAAGAGATTTGCACTGCTTATATTCAAGTTATTAAAGACATATATAAAAAAGTTGTTACTTGTATTTGGACACAATGAGATTTGATTATGGATTTTCCTATTATAGTTAGATTACATCAAGGCTTAGCTTTAAGTTCGTATCTTTTTCCTTTATTCATACAAGTCTTGACTGAACATATCCAAGATGAGATGCCTTAATGTATGCTCCTCACAGATGATATTATTTTTGTTGATAAAACTAAAAAGGAAGCCAAAATAAAACTTAAGTTTTAAATAAATACTTTAGAATCTAAATGTTTTCATTTTAGTAGATAAAAAACTGAATATATAAAGTACATATTTAGCTAAAAAAAGTACTTATATTGGTGATGTGACAGTTGGTGATCAAATTGCCAAAAAGAATGAGCGCTTTAGATATTTAGATCAATCATAAAAAATAATGGTGAAATAGATAATAATATTATTAACAGAATCTAAACAAGAGAAATGCTTCTAAAGCGTTGTGTGATAAAAAAATTTCATCCAAATTTAAGGATAAATTTTATAAAACTATAGCAAAACCAACGATGATATAAGATGCTGAATGCTGACTTATAAAGAAAAAACATATAAATAAAATAAATATTATAGAAATAAAAATGCTAAAGTGGATGTGTAAGTATACACGAAAGGATAGAATAAATAATGAGTATATCCGCGAGAAAGTTGGAGTTGCACTAATTGAGAATAAACTTAGAGAAGGTCGGCTTAGATAATTTGGACATGTAAATCGTATACTGATTGAAGCTTCAATTAGAAAAATTGAGTTATTGAATTTTCTCCATGTATAAAGAAAAAGGGGGAGACTAAAGGCGATATGACAAAAACCTGAGTGATCTTACTCATTTAGACCTAAATAAGAATTTGTTAATTGATAGAACAAAATGAAAATAAAGAATTCATATAGCCGACCCCACCTAGTGGGATTAAGACTTGATTGTTGTTGTATAATACATATTTATCCAAAATATATAATAATATAAACAAATGTAAGATCTTGAACTTAAATAATCTAAATCAAACTTATAGTTGTCATTCACCTATGCTTCATGTGTTTGCGTTAAACCTATAAAAATATTGACAAAAAATAGTATTAGTCCACCAACAGGTCTCAGTGAAAGATATCACCAGTAATGGGTTACAAAAAGTACTAAAATATTCTTAAACTCATAACTTTATTTTCTTGAAATTTAAAGGCATCATTATATACATTACATAGCAACACGTATAAATTAACACAAATGAACAAATCATGATAAGTAATAATCATAGCAATTATATGCACTTGCAATATATAATAGGAATCACAATAAGAACAGTATATAATAAGACTATAAATATAATGAATAAAGAATAATAGTGAGGACACAGATCAGCACTAAATTGGACAGTCAGGATGACGCCATGAGCTAATCAAAATTCAAATTCAAATTAATTAAAGCTATAGAAGATTTCTATGTTAGCTTCATTTAGATTTAATTAGATTTGATTTAAAGCAGATTTGGGAGGTTGAAGACTCACCATATTTAGAGCTGATTTTATTTTATTATAATAGAATTAATTTTATATTTGCTTTCATTTATTTGGCATTTTATTTTCTACATTTAATATCATATTTTTAAATTTCTTCATGAGATCTCTCAATATAAAATGGTCGCCTTGCATTGTACCAGCAAGTAGTATTTGATGAATGAAATTATGTTTAGTTTTCTCAAAAACTAGATCCGAGTTAAATGATCGAGATATTCCGGTGAAGGAAAGAGTAGAGTTAGCTTTTAGTGAAATCCTCAAATTAGCCTAGTTTTATCATTTAAAAAAAATCTTCTCATCTTCTCTCTCTGAGCCATTCAATCCCTCTCTTTCAACACACTTGCTTCGCATACTCACACGTGTTTGCTTTTGCTGACGACCTATCCGCCGATTGTCGCCATTGACCGTAGTTAATTGCTCAGCTTCACCCACTCACGTTGTGAGCTGACAAGTCACAGTTAGGGGTAGCAAAATGGGTCGACAGGTCGACCCGAACCCGACCCGACCCGACCCGAATAGCCTTAACCCGAAACCGACACATTTATTAAATAGGTCAAAATCCATGACCCGAACCCAACCCGATTAATAAATAGGTCTGGTTGGCGGGTCGACCTGACATGTTTATAGAGTATTTTTTGATAAATGCCCAATCCGAACCCAACCCTTTTAATAAACGAGTCAAAATTCATGACTCATACCCGAAATTTGCGGGTCGAGTTTGGGTCGGGTTCACGAGTCAGGTCATATATTGCCACTCCTAGTCGCAGCATCATCCGCCTACTCTGCCTTGATGTGAGCCTGCACCCAGGGCTGTAACGGCCGCAGCGCCCGTGTCAACCACAATTGCACCCCTTGCGCTCGCTTCTCGCCCGTGGTGGACGCATCCGTGTCCCACCCATCGCCGAATTGCACAAGCTCTCACTCTGATTTCGCCAGGCGCCTCACCTGCATGAGGCTACTGTTCTTCTCCCGACTCCACCTCTCTTGCAAGCTCTGCGCAAGCTCACTTGCGTCCGCTGATCTGGAGCTTGTTCCTGCTTGGTTCGCCCGCTTATACTGTGAGAATTATCCTTCTGAGCAAGAGGAGTTGCTTAACCTTATATTGCAAACAAGTATAAATTATTTCCTAAATTCAATTAATCTAATTATTTGATTTCAATAAGAATTATTTGATTGACTTAGATTATTTGTTTGACACTAATTGTATGACCCAATATTTATGTGAGTTACGATTACTGTTAGATTTAACTGTGAAATATCTATCTTAAATACCTAAACTACGAATCTGATTTGTTAAATTTAAATTGACATCTTAATCTAATTTGATAAATTCTTATTATTAGATGATCCAGTATAATTTTAATTTTAAAATATTTTAATTTGCAGGATTTATAAATCCTATTTATCATATAATTTATTTAAAAAATATTTTACATTTAATTAAAAATATTTTGCTAATTAATTTTGTTGAATATAAATATAAAATATCATTCGCATTTTTTCTATCCTGCATCAAATAATTAAACACATATTCCAATTCCAATACTAAATAATAGGCAACTGATTCAAAAAAGTCTTAAATCTATTTTATTTTAATTTCAATTTAATATTTGGGCTTCGGTTTCTCGTACTATGCCTTAGTTGTATTTTCACACATTTGGGAATTATCGCCTCTTATGAATAGCCTTTCATAGGCATATCCAATAGATGTCGCATCAGAGTCAAATGAGGGCTTGTAGCTTTGGGGATCATCGCCCCCCATGATAGTTTACAACTGCCAATGGACAGAATTAAGTGAAATATCATACATCATTTTCGAGGTAAGGCAAGTGCATAATTTCAAAGAAACTAAATAAATTCATATTCGCTGTCACACTTAGAACTCTACATGCAATATTCTATTTTCATTCATAAGCCCATATGCTTACTTCTTAATTTAATTTTATCAATTTGTGACTACAAGTCTATATGCTAAATAACCCATGCAAGTCCATACATTATCCCTTTTAATGTAAACTATAAGTTCCTGCACTTGTTTACCCACCCAAATCCGAACACTTGCATTTCTAGTGGATGCCACGATCAAAAGAAATAGATACACATTATCATCATATAGTATCCTTAGTTCATTAATCACGAAAGGAAACAATATTTATAATACTTCACATCAGTTCACATGCAAGAAAACTTAATCGGACTGTCCAGTTTGTACACTGAACGGTTCGTACATTGAATGGTCTGTTCAGAATTTTGTTATTTGATAGTGATTAGATAGTCCAGTAAATAGTAGAACAGATGGACTGATCCTTCCTATCGGACAATTTGATCAATTTTCTTAGCCGTCTAATGTGGACTCGGGCGATCAAATCCTTCCATCTCCAATTCTCATAGATACATGTTAGATGGTCTAGTCTAGTGGATTAGACGGCCCAATCTGCCGCAATAATTAGCTTTATATATCAAACAAATTTAAGATCTTTATACAACAACAACAATAACCAAGTCTTAATCCCACTAGGTAGGGTCGATTACACGAATCATTTGTTTCTATTGTACTCTATTAATTAACAAATTCTTATTTATATTTAAATGAGTAAAATCACTTCTTATACTTTCTTGTCATTTCTTCTTTGGTCTCCCTCTTTCTCTTTATACATGGGCAAAATTCAAAATCTTTATATTATCATCAAATCTCAAAAACTCATATATATGAATCCTCGAATGGAATAATCATCCAATATATTAAATTTTCGTAATCGCAAATGCACATCATGCCCTCCATGATTTAATGTTAAATTTTTTCTCATATTTCAGCGAAATTTCTATAACAATCTAAAAGTAATCATGATAACTCTAAATATATTTTGATCTAAATTAATAAAAATCACCAATTTCTTCACAAAATCCTTGAACCTTGACCAAAGTTTCAACACGAGTAAGATTACAGCATGATAATATAACTTTTAATTCACATTTGACTCTTATAACAAAATCCATTAAATCGAATTATGATCAACCTCAAATTCACATTTATGACATTTTATTGATCATAGAAATATTGTAAACGCTTGAATTGAACAATTTATTAATAAACCCACAAGACCCCGTTTGTCTAGAAGTTTAAAATTAACCTGGTTTAATTTTAACCAGGCATACACATCACACATAAAATTTAATATTAAAAATTAAATTTATTTCACATCCTACACATATTACTAAAATAATAACTAACTTATATCACATCCCTCACATATTCCATCATAATAACTAACTTTATATCACATCCCTCACATATCCAAACATAATAACTAACTTTATTTCACATCATTCACAATTTTCAATAAAAAAATATCTCTATCCAAATTTAATTTTAACCTTTTTAAATTTAACCTTACAAACAAACACACCCATATATATGTGATCAAATTCAACCAAAATGAATTATTTAAAGGAAATTTTCTATAAAAATATAGTATAATGTATCTTCTAACTCATAATTTTTTCTGGCAATCTGAGTTAATTTGATATATCAAATACCCTATAAATTGAGCTTAGTTAGAAAATTCAAATTTCTATCAAATTTTACTAATGACACTAAAATTAAGCTTTTCATTCAAAATTAGTTAAAGGTCTTCTCATGAAAGTTATAGCTAACTTCAAGATCTAAGTTAGCACCAATATGCATCAAAATCAGAATTCGTTTGATACCCAAAATGGTATTATGAGTCAATATGAAATTATATATATACGTAAATTAACTTCTCTAATAAAGTAGATGAGGCACATAAACGAATTATCCAGCAATAAACATGAGAAAAAGAATAAGAATGCAACACAATATAATTTCACAAATAACTGAACATCAAATATATTCAAACCATATTAATTATTATAAATTAAACTATCTAATTCATATCTTTGATTAGACTTAAACCCTAATAATTAGATAGATCTTCTATTTCAAGAACTATGAAAATTTGGTAGAGAATGCTTGTCACCTTGGACCTCCAATTCTTCCTTCTCCTTTCTCTTCCACTCCTCGTTTCTCTTCCTTTCTCACCCTCTCTTATTTTTTATCATGATGGGGGGGTATAGGGCCAATGACTATGACTCGAAAGTAAATGAATCATATGCGAGAGAAGATAAACATTATTTCCACTAATAACTCAATCTGGGGGTAAATCCAATATTTTTACTAAGGCTAAAATTAAAAAATAATTAAATCTCATTAACTTCAAATTTGAATGGATAAGATCAAATCATATCTACCACTTAAAAGTCTTCAATTTTGACACACGTGCTTATAAAAATTTTTATGCAATAAATATTGATATAAATCATAGCTATTTTAATTAAATCTACATTTAATCAAAAAATATAATTTCTTAATATCTCTTTTAATATTTTCAAATAAATTTAAATTTTGGAGAAATTATTTCTAGATCTAAAATTTTGTGTAACATTCATCCTAAGTCATTCTTTGACCTATATAAAATCCTCAATCACTTTTAAGTTTACAATAAATATATTTTCTTCAAAAACCCTAAGTCCTGATTGGAGATCAAATAAATCATAAGCATTACTCTAAACTTTTTCTTTAATTTTTGAACCTAGAATACTCCAAATTTCATTTATTACTCAAATTTGTACATATAATTCCAATTTGCAATATAAATCAAATCTAAATTTTTAGGATGTTACAATCTATCTTAGCATTTTCATTACAGCTCCTTGCTAGTGATTTCCTAATTCAGATGATGACTGAGCTTAACTGTTTTACTAAATTTTTTCTTTTGATACTCCATTGTAATCTTTAATCAAATATTTTTCCCTTTTGAGTCTCCATCAATGCATATAACAACCACACATCACATCAGTGCATATATTTATTATTGTGTTATTAGAAAACACAACCTAGTGGAATAAAGGTTTAATTATTGCTGTTTTGTTTTTGTTATTAGAAAACAAAATCTCTACATAGACTCTAGTTGAGAGGAAATTCTACGAATCCAACCTTTTTGAGAAAGGTATAGATTTGTTCTGATGATTGGACTTCATCTGTGGCATAATCACTTAAGCTTTCTGAAAATGAGAATCCAGTTCCCACAGGCCAATCCAAGAAGATAATGCTGGAGACCTGAAGTTTGAAATGAAATTGTAGGAGAAAATAATGAAATCTATCAGGAGCATATGGAAAGAGTGCTTCATTTGGTATTGAAAAACTTACCTTCGTCCAAGAATAAGGATTGTAGACTAAAGTGGGCAAGGAGCCATTATAGGCTTCAACCTTAAACTTGATTGGGCCTACAATCGTTAGAAATTCATGTAATGTTAGAACTTACTGTTCTTCCTTCATAAAAGAGTCACAGAGTAGATTATCATACATGTGTCAAAGACGGAGAGCCATTCAATCTTCAACGGAATTCAAGTAGGTTTAAAACCAAGAATTAATGAAAACTACAAGACCCAAGGAATGAATAACGAAGTCCAACATCACGAATCCACCAAAACCAGTGAAGAAACGAAAACAATAAAAAGAGAGTAATAACCAATGCTTAAGGCCAGGCCACCCATGGCAGAGCAGTAAGGGCCGCCAACGAGCCAAAGGACGAGCGGGTCCGCTTTGGGCTTCCTCTCCGATTCCACGAAATAGTAAAAGAGCTCTGCCCCGCTCTGCTCATCCACCGTTACATAGCTTCACGCCACGGCATATCGTCAAATCATTAACAACGAGAGAGAAATGAAATTTAATTTACAAAGTAAGTGAACGAAAGGGGTAATGGGCTCACCCAGTTTCTAGATGGAAGGGGAGCTCCCCTTCGAAACCTGGAAGATGACTGATTCTGACCGCAGAGAGACATCCAGGCGATAGGCATAGATTGGAGAAGAAGAGGAACAATATTTGCAGAAGGATATTGCACCAAGAAGACATGGAAGACGAAGAAGAAGAAGAGCTCCGTCGAGAGAAACCTAATGGAGTTGGAAATGAGAAGAGCCACGGCCCTGGGTATTGGATGGCACATTAAAAAAAAGTGGGGGAAATTGCAGGGACCTTGACGACCTGGGATATATTGTTCCCAATTGTTTTTTTTAAATGTTCTTGAGATCGTAAAAGTTATAATTATACTAAAAAGAGTCAATGGACATATTTTAATTAGAAATTTTAATATATATATATATATATATATATAATGTTATACAAAATTTGGAATATATTTAATTTATAAATTTTTAATTTAATATAATATTTAACATATTTACATATATATTCAATAATGTAATTAGATAACAGATATCAGTGTATAATTTTCCCTATTAACTTCTTATTTTAATGAAACAATGATCGCATGCATTCATTAAATTTTATTTAAATTGATAATTTTAAATTTACTAAAACATTTAATATATTTACATATTAAATTTTTTGCAATTATCTTATTTTGAACATATCAAATTCATAATAACTTATCATAAGAAAATATATTGTAATATAATTATAATTAGCATAGAACTAACTCGATACAAAAGTACAAAATCACTTATCTAACTCATCTTCACAAATATTCACGAAGATGACAAGAAGTTTTCTAAGGTGAATTTAAATGAAAGAGGGGAGGAATTTATATAATAATTAGAAGAGTAAAAAATGACAAAAACAAATTTATTAAAATGGTTAGCTGGCACTGGGAGGTTGCTGGGAATTAAATTCGATTTGTTGACTTAATTAGACAGTAAATTTATAATTTATTTTTTTTCTTCTTTTGATTAAGTTATAAAAGTGATAGCAATTACAATCAGATCTGTTATCCTCTATGAGCGAAATAAATGATGATTAAATAAATAAAAGTGAAAAATTATAACGTGGGGTTTAGTATATTTATTAATTAAAATTGTAATTAAGAGTATCAAGAATAATTGCAACAAAAAATTTAAAAAAATAAAAAATTTCTTTTCAGTCCTTCACCTTGTTCACCATTGGCTTCACTTTTCCTCCTCATAGCCCACCAGGTAGAACTAGAATTGCTCGCGTTCAGTTGTTTTAACTGATCCCAGAAGATCCTACTCACCAGCAGAAGTGAGAAAAATGCATGGAAAATGATCGCGAATCTGAATGGATTAGTTGTTTACTGTGTTGCCTATGGCTTCATAGGCAGCAAAAGTGGCTGGCGTCAGCCTTCTCCTTTTCTCTAATCATGATTCTCGAACTACATCTTGTTCTTCAACTTGAAGTGCTTCACCTCAATGCCATCTTTGTGTATGCAGTAGTTGTAAACTAGTTTTAAGTGCTTCTTTGACTGCAATCGATCCCTAGCTTGCCTTTATTGGAGCCTTTCAATTTCCTCCCCCCACGATCAATCCTTCAGCCTAAGAGGACTAATTTGAATCAAGCATAATCTTTGGCAGCAAAGCTTGCGATACATCTTCGATCAGACAAACTCTATTCCACGAAATAATCTCCGAAGTGCTTGTAAGAAGGTGGAAGAGAACACAATAGCAACAAAGTAAGATTCTCATCCTCATACTTCATTTCTATCATCTCTTTGTCTATCACCATAGTCTAATACTCATCTAGATGAATTTATTGTTTATCTTTTGTCAAGCAATGAGATTGCAACTTGAGACATAGAGCTGCTGTTGTATTGTCCCTCAAACAATATGCTCGTAGAATTTCATATGGCAGATTTTAACTGGATTTGAGAGACAACCTTTCTGATCTTTACGCTCCTTTTCTACTATCAATGAGAAGCATCAACCAAAATAAAGGAGAAAACAGCATGCATTGATTTGTGGAAATCTTGCGAGAAAAATCATGGGAAAAGAAAGAGAAGATGGCTCATTATGTTCAACGAGTAATTACTGATGATGAGTCTAAAAAGGCTTTATTTCACCTTTCAATAGGATAGAAAACTAGGGCTGTATAGAAGAAAGCACATACCATAAAAGGCCAACTATACCACTATCATTGATGCTCGAGAACTTTGAGGCACTGCCTTTTAATCTGTAACACTATCGTTAAAAAGCCATGCCAAACGAGTCCCAAGGAATCTCCTCCAATAAACTTTATTTGAAGAAAAACATTTGAAAATGGTACTTCCAACTTTTCACTTTCGACTTTTGGCTTCTTATTCAAGCACCGGTGTCATTCGGGTTTTTGAGATTGAGCATTCGTTAAGCATTTGACATCTCAACATCTATCTTTGAGAAACCCTCCCAAAACATGTGTGATGTCAAATGGTCCTCAATGGTTGAAATTTTGAGATCAACAAATCTAAACTTTTCGACCCTCAAATTTGGAATTCACCAAACATCTCATAAAACAATAGATGGTCCTCAAAAAAGAATTCAACCACATATTTAAATAATTGCTAGAGATAGATAAGAACCTCAACCTAAATCTTAGATATAGAAGGTATCAAATGCAGATGAATTAATAGCCATCTAATAGACAAAAGACACGAAAAATGCAAAATTCAGTAGCATTCCATATAAAACATCGACAACAGAACAAAAACAAAATTTATTTGTAAGGATATTTTGATAGTTTTGTATCTCCAATTTTGTTAAGACCAGAGAATGATTTCTTACGATTATGAATATCTGCCTCTCCCCAGTGCCAAACATTTTCTTGCTTACATCCACTTCTCGAAATATAGTCCTTATTTGAAGCAAAGTTACTTAAATCTTTAGATCTATATTCTTAAGTGTGTGCTTTAATCTCATCTGACATTCTAAACCACATACTAACACCAAATTGCTTTTAGGTGAAACATTATACCTAATTCTAAAAATAACTTACAGTTCTACCACAAATATGTCTAAGGGGGTGTTTGGTTCGTTGTTATCTTAGTGTTATGTTATGTAATCTAGATGTCATCTTTTAACTAATAATTTTATAATCTAATAGAAAATTATTTATAGATGCCATTAAACCAAACGATTGCTTTCTCTAGATAACATAACATAACATCAAGATAACATTAAACCAAACGCTCCCTAAAAAGTTTTGTTGGCATATTGGAAAATTTCATTCTTGTATTTTTCATTCTATTCATGAAAGGCTCAAATTGGCCATTACTTTAAGTAGAATATGTTTTCTTCTCTGTTTCAAACACAAAGCATGTGCTAGAAAAAAAGTTGAGCATAATAGAATAAGGAATGTAATTAGGTGATCAGGTCTGAAGCCTTCTGCTCATATATATGGTACAGACATTAGTAAATATTTGCTTTGGATTCTCATAAGCTCCAGCTTTTTCAACATTAGTTAATTGATACAGAGAATAATTTCAAACAGATTGACAGTAACTAGAGCCTCCATGCCAGCAAAGGAAGATAAAAGATATTACTAGGTTTTTGTTTTGATTCCCAAACTATAAAATCTCCTATATCGCAAAAACTATTAATAGTAGTGTTGACTATCTAGCCCATATAGCGATTATAGGAGATTTTGGCTGGGATATGACATTTCCCTGTTCTACATATTTTTGCAACCTCCTTACGAAGGATTTGATGTACTTTTTGTTGTACCTTTGCATTTGATTAATGCATGGCCTAGGCCACAACTTCAAAAGAAATATAAGCCAAGCTGAACAAGTCAGAGAACATGATGCAAAATCCACCTCTCAAACATAGCAAAGCATTGCATCGGCATGTTATCAGGTGCCGTATGACTACCGCCCTGAATGCAAACGAGAGTAGAAAATGAGCTTCAGAATACACAGATAAATCAAAGAAAAAAAGGGCTCTTTTCACCTTCACTGTAGCAAAAGTCAAGTTGTTTGAGAACAACATAGTGTATCTGTTGATCAAATCATTGAACAAGAATCAGCTTAAGAGCAAAATATTTATACAACATTCACAATTTCGAACGCAATCAAGACAATAATGCTCCATGAACGCCATTCCTGGATGACAGAGAAGTTGAGGGATCTCACCCACTTTAACGTGCCAATGAACGGGACATCAAGATCCTGATCTCCATAAATTATTGAGATGCTTTAAAACATTTACCTAATCTAAGCCCTGAACAACGTATGCTACATAGACTATTCAGTAATTTGGAAATAGCTCCCCAGTTGGGTGGGGAGGGGGGTGGATGGGTATTATACAAAACGTTAAGGTATAACTTCTTATGAACTTGAAATTAGCTGTCTTCTCCGTTCACTTTCTTTAAGAGACCATTTGGTTAGAGGAAAAATTTGCTTTTGGAATAAAAATTTTAGCCTTTTTTAAGATATGTATATTGATAGAAAATAAAATTAGTTATATTAAAAGAAGTTTAGTTAATGGTTTTATTGAAAGTTGTGTAGGACATATTTTATATGAAAGTTTATGTAGGATTTGATGAAAAAATAATTTTAAGTTTTTTAAATGATAAAAAAGGTATTAAGCCTTGGCAAAAAAGGCCAAAAAAAATTTCCAGTCTCCAAACAATGCCAAGAGTTGTTCCTCATGGTGAATATTTTTATCAATTGCTGCCTAGGGACGTATAGCCTCAATTTAAGCTGAATCTCAATAAATGTGTACTTGACTATGTGTTTTGATATCTGTTCGGATCAAAGAACTACAAATAGGACCAATTTCCCCTCAACAAATCAGAGCAAATAAAATTCTACACAATGGAGAGGTAGTTGGAGTAGTGACAAAACCCTTTATGAAAAAATATTTGAATTTAGAATTGACTGCATACTAATTAATAGTTTCACCTGTAAACGAGAGCTCGATATCCTTTGCTTATTAGATTTAGGTGATATGGAACAGAGCTTCCTGCGTTATATTTGTAGTTATTCAAGTCCCATCTGCAGCGATGCCATTCTCCCACAGTTCCCTGCAACCATCGAACAGTATTAAACTTTTGAATTCATTACTGAAATTGACCTTCATACCTCTTTGATTTTAAGCGCAGCTATTATCAGATTGCTGTTTGACCAATAATAAGAAAGAATATATGCACTCTGCAACACAGTCATGTATTGCAGTGAGTTTGAATCATGAAAAAGATGAGCTTACTAGCTACGTAGCATATAAAAATGAAATAATGTTGGCCAACTTAACTGCACAATCAACATCAGGGACTGATGATGAGACGATACATTCTGGCCAAGAATTCTCCTCTAGATACATATGGGCTCCTGTCGTTTCTTCTAGTGCATTGGGTTCGTCGGAACATTTAGGTTCCAATACATTATAGATATTAATCTCTGAAAAGAACTAAATTCCAGTACTTCAATTCAGTAAATGTTTTAGCCAAAAAAAAATGACATTATGATATATAAAAAATGGCGCTCAATGCTCACCCCATCCAAAATTTTGAGTTTTGCAGCGCAAAGAGCAGTTTTGGGACTATTATAATCTTGCCCAGCACAGTTGCTCTCAATCATCTTAAGTATTCAAAGTAACATATAACATCATCCGCGTTTCTAAATTAAGAACAATAAGAAAACAAAATAATATAACTTTTTGTTTTTAAAAAAAATAGTACAACTTTTGTTTTTAAAGATATACCTCAAAGAGTTCATCTGAAATAATTCCCAATCCATGAGGATGAGGGGTTTGACCATTGACATCAATTTTTTCATCAGTTATAGGGTTGCCAATTAGATAACCCTGAGAACATTACAGGCCATGTTATGGTATTCTTCTAGAAGGGATGAAAAAGAACTCTATATTTGATCGACTGTCCATGAAAAGAGTAGCATCACTGTGATTATAGTTTAAACTTGAAATGACATTAAATTTCAGCTTACCTTGAGATTAACTAATGGTTGATAACCAACTTCATTTCCTATTGATTCGGTATTTATATGTAGTTAGCAAGTTTGTAAGAAAAGTTGAAAAATGTATTCCTACACAGATAAGCAATTACCTTGTACTATAACTTGAGCAACAAGTGGGGCCATCTTTCCACCATATGAATCACCAGCAACATAAAACAGATTTGATAGGAATTGCGGATGATAAAGCAACCACTGTTTTAAGATTATTAATCAAAATATAAACTTAGATGCTCATTATATAAAAATTATTAATCTTTATTATTTTCGTAGTATAAAGCTTATTATAAATGAATTCAAGTATGCAAAGCAAAGAATCCAAGCTCAACAATTTTTTGAGTTTGTCCTTCACTATTTTTTGTCTTTTCCAATGGTTTGTATTTGACAGCAAGCTTCCTCCATGAAAGAGTTCTCAATGTCAAACAAAGTATAGTTTTTTTGGTTGTTTAAGGCGGAAGTTTTGTGAAAAAGTGGGGAGAGGTTGGGGGGGCACCTGAAAATATGCCTCAGATTCTATTCATATTCGTCCGAAGCTAATTAAATATTCAAAATCGGGTTGACATGGACTTCATGTTCCGTATAAGCAACAAAAAAATTTTATTTTAATTAGAGTTGATTTGAGAAGACAAAGGTTTAACATACTACTTTGATTCTTGTACTTGCTTTATTCATTATAAATATATTTAATGTTTTATTTTCTATATTTATTTGTGTTTTCTATTTTCAATGTAATGAGGTCGCTAAATAAAAATCAGGCTACCTGCTATTGTAATATTAGTTCATAATGAAATAAAATTTTGAGTTCAAGTGCCACCAAAATTAGGTAATAGGGCAGACATCTTAGATAGAGAAGGGAATGAGTAACCTTAACCCAGAATCCTTTTCTAAATTGAAAATTCTAAACTCAATTTAGAGGAAATTATTGTTGATTTAATTGTGCAATTGCTAATTTAAACTTTAAACATCAGATTGGACCTGATCTTAAATCAATAACCCAATCTACTTTATAAATTCTTATTAAACAGCAATCCAATTTAATCTTAATTTTGAAATATTTAATTCATAGGATTAAATTATCTTAGTTTATCACATATAATTGTGCCAAACTCTAATAATCATCATTTAAGTTTGTTGAATTTTAAATTTATAAATCAACACATTTTCTATCCTACATCAAGTTCACACTTGGACAGAGTTTTCCAATAAATGCCCAAATTTTACTTGTCTTTTATTACAAGTTCTTCACTATTTATAAAGACAAGAGAGTTACAAGGGGTTGCTGTGTAATTGTGCAGCCATATTAGCTTCTAGTCCCAATGAACTCACTGTCCGTGTACAATAAAGAAATGATGATCCTTATATTCAAAACCTTGATTTGCAGTACACGATTGCATGCACGACGCTGCCAGCCAATCAGGTTGAAAGAGACCAATTACTTTTGTCATGTATTAGGTCTTTGTGGAAGGTGGTCTTTCAAAGGTAGTTCCCCGAACAACCTATGGGAACTTCAAGCAATTAGGGAAGCCCGATAGGCCTTCGTTCAAATAATTCTTTGATCAACTTCATTCAAGAATTCTCCCTGCAACTTCTCATTCGAGTATTCTCCATGAACCTTCTTCCTTGTACTGTCCCATATAAGGCTTTGTCGTCCTCTGAGCCTTGTCACCCGAGTTTTCCTTTGGTCTTCTATTGTGAGTTTACCTTGATATTTTTTTCTCTCAGTTCGATCTTTAAGACTTCTTCCTTTGGACTTGTGTTCGAATTTTATCTTTATGCTTTCCTATTTGTAATTTTCTCCTCAAGACTCTCTCGTCGTGAAAAATCTTCATTGCGATATTTCCCAATAAGTGTTGGAGGTCAGAGGAATCAGAAAGCTAATTATACATGTCATACTAGCTAAAACTGTTCCCTTTATTCGTATACACAATAGGTGTTATTATTACATTTTCTCAATTAAATTCATTTTTTACCATCTTTTACCTTCTTACTATACATCAATCTTAATATATGATATGAACTTCTTTTGATCCAATCTGAGATGCCAGATCTATGGCAAATTCAAGGATGCCCTCAACTCCAAAAGATAATTGGGAAATAGAAGAAAACAGAGAGGAGAAAAATGCAATTCAATTCACTATTTCATACTTGTTTCTTATAGAGTGCCTCTAATTACAGGTTAATACAAAGATAATTTTGGTATTTACTCTTCTGACCAGATGCCGAAGCCACATTAAACGAAAGGGTTTTGTTTTTTCTCTTGCTGACCGCCTCCATCGCCAGTGGCGGGCAATCTCCTCCTACCTATTTGGGGTCATATCACATCTTTGGTTGCACTAAGATTTATTGCTACTGATTTCTTTATTACCTCACATTCTAATCCATATAAATCTAATCAACAAATTTCCCAGTCAATCTAGAAATGCATATACCTATCACACATCACATCAATAAACACATATATTTGTTGGTTGTGTTATTAAAAACCTCACAATTTATACTACAACAAAATCGAGAGGAAATTATAGGTAATCAACCTTTTTCAAAAATGTATAGATTTGTTCTGATGATTGGACTTCATCTGTGGCATAATCTCCTATGCTTTCTGAAAATGAGAATCCAGTTCCCATAGGCCAATCCAAAAAGATAATGCTGGAGATCTGAAATATCACAACACTTTGTAGGAGAGAATAATGAAAGCTTGGACTTCATTTAGCATTCAAAACTCACCTTCATCCACGAATAAGGATTGTAGATTAAAGTAGGCAAGGTACCATTATAAGCTTCCACCTTAAACTTGATTGGGCCTACACACACAAAATACGAGAATATTAAAGTTAACGTTCTTCCTTCATGAAAGGTAGTCGCACAGAAGATTACCAATCATGTCTCGACTTAAAGCCACCTAATCTTCAAATAAAAGATTAGGTTTTAGAACAAGAATCAGCAGTTAATGTGTATCACAGGACCCAAGGAAGAAATTGAAGAGTCCACACCATAAATCGACACATCTCAAAACTTCAAGTTAGGATAGTTAGGTATCTAGAATCCATAACCATTTCTCCATAATAGCAAAGCAAAGAACAAAATACAGAATATTAAAAAGAGTAATCACCAACGTCCAAGGCCAAGCCAACGAAACCAGAGCAGTAAGGGCCGCCAACGAGCCAAAGGAGGAGCAGGTCCTCTTTGGGATTCCTCTCCGATTCCACGAAGTAGTAAAAGAGCTCTGCCCCGCTCTGCTCATCCACCGTTACATAGCTTCACGGCATGGCATAGCGTCAAATCATTAACGACGAGAGAGACAGAGATTTAAGTTTATAGAATGATTGAGAGAATAAGGGCAATGGAGGCTCACCCAGTTTCCAAATGGAAGGGTAGTTCCCCTTCGAAGCCTGGAAGATGGCTAATTCTGGCTGCAGAGAGACGCCGAGACGATAGACACAGACTGGAGAAGAAAAAGAACGATATTTGCAGAAGATGATTGCAGCAAGAAGACATGGTTGTAGTACAGCAGAAGAAGACGACGACGACGACGACGACGATGACGACGACGGAGAGGAACACCGAGACGATAGATACAGAGCTGTGAGAAAAAGCTTCATTCGAATTTTCGAAACAATTTTAAATGTTTTAATAATAAGTCAATGGCTTTTGCATGACGTGGCTGAAGTTCCACCTCAGTTTCCATAAAAAAAATCCAACTCAGTTAGTATTATTTTTTTAATTATTATTTATTTATTTCATAAAAAAATATTATTTATTTAATTAAATATTACTATATTTAATAATAATAATAACAATAAATTAATCTAATATCATCTTGCTCCATTAAAATTAAATTAGTATCTAATTTTAAATGATATTTAAAAATATTTTAAAATAATAATTTTTTAAATTTCTTATAATATCATTCAAATATATCATCAAATTAAATAATTAATTTTTTAAAATAATATAAAATAACATTAAGATAATATCAAACAAAACTTATCCTAAATTAATTTTATAAGAGATTATTATCTTGATTAGCTTAAGAGTAATCCATGATAATTTATTTTAAAGAATAATTACTCACATTTACACACAATATTGCATGTTAAACATTTAAATGTTAATATATTAATATGTAGTACAGATAAATTCTATATCCCACATAAATGATCATATGTATAAAAACACTTCATTGAGTGCGTAAATTATTAAAATAAATATTAAACATCTTCATAAATTTAAGTATTATAACAATTACTATAAAGACAAGTACTTACTAATACTCATTTACTACAGGCGTCACTACCTAATTACTCTAGAGGTAGTGACAATCACTGAATTTCATAAAAAAAAAAAAAAATCTTAACAAGAACATCAACAAAATATTGACATCACAAATGTGTAGAAATTATACTTAATCTAACCTCGTGCTCCATAGAGTTCGAAAGAATTTTGAAACCTCTTTGGGCGTAACGCGTATTGAAAATATCTTGAATTGAGGTCCGGTATATTGTAAGTTTCCTATTTGAGTGTAGAATTTCATATATTTCCCATATTACACTTTATATGATTCAAAATATCAACTCGACTTAATCTTTGTTGATTGATTTCTCTAATTTCAGACTGTGCACCTTATGTCAAAATGGTTCACTTTATCTTTCTCCAGTGTCATGTGAACAATATATAATGTTAAATCATAAAAAATATGAAAGAATAAATGTAATAATACCAATGTAAAAGGCTAAAATAAAATGATCTTAAAACTCTCATGGAAATTAATGTAAGGGTTATCTTAATGGTATTAAAAATTTATACATTAAATTTTGAATATTGGGTGTGTTTGTTTGTAAGGTTAAATTTAAGAAGGTTAAAATTAAATTTGAATGTAAATATTTTTTTATTGAAAGTTGTGAATGATGTGAAATAAAGTTAGTTATTATGTTGGGATATGTAAGGAATGTGATATAAAGTTAGTTATTATGTTGGAATATGTGAGAGATGTGATATAAGTTAGTTATTATTTTAGTAATATGTGTAAGATGTAAAATAAATTTAATTTTTAATATTAAATTTTATATGTGATGTGATATGCCTGGTTAAAATTAAACCAGATTAATTTAAAACTCCTAGACAAACATGGCTAAAATATGATAACATACCTTTTTACAACTCCTTGCAGTGTTTTCTTATTTTAATCCACCTACTAATGATATAATCTGACAAACATAAAATTTATATTTAGGGCAAAATAAGTTCTCTCTAAAATTAGGTCTAACTAAATAAAATATCACTAAGCTACTGTTTGTTTGATAGTTCAAAATTACCTTGATTTAATTTTAAACAGGTATATCACATTACACAAAATTTAATATTAAAAATTAACTTAATTTCATATCCTACACACATTACCAAAATAATAACTTATATTACATCCATTACATATTTCAACATAATAACTTCATATCACATCCCTCACATATCCCAACATAATAGCTAGCTTTATTTCACATCATTCATAATTTTTAATAAAAAATTATTTCTATCCAAATTTAATTTTAATTTTATTAAATTTAAACCTTACAAACAAACAGATTCTCTGAGTGTAAATATAAACCTAAGCCATTGCAGATATTTTTCATACTACCTGGAAGGATGATCCCCATCAGCTGATTGTGGTTAACTTTCTCTCATAGGATAGATAGTTTCTGTACAAAACTTGCTTGCTAATATAGTTTTGAGCCAAGGCTAACTTTCAAAAAAAAAATAAAAAAACTGCTGCTTTCAAATATATGTGATAAGAGACTATCTCCAGCATAGAAGCTTCAATCAAAATACTAGGTATCTTACGTACCAAATACAGATGTCAATACAACTGAAATCAGAGAGCCTGATGAGAACTCCACCTTTCAAACATGACAAAGCATTGCATGGGCATTTTGCTAGGCGCCACATGACTCCCACCCTACAGCCATTAGAAGAATATCAGCAACTACTACGCAGTAAGAGATTTCCCGACACTGTTGACATGAAAGCTTACAGAATCTATTACCTTAATCGTCGTAAACGTCAAGTTATTCGAGAACAAAGTCGCATACCTGAGAAGCCGATCATGAGAAGTATCAAAAGTTTGAGAAATTATGCTTGAGTAATAAATGGCAAGGCCAAGTTTCAAAAAAATATACTTTAGTTCAGTTTAATATGACCTTAATGCATAAAATTGGACAGCTTAACATGACGTTTGTATCACTCGCCACTCGGGTCATAAAAAGTGTTGAAGGGAAAGCTCACAAGTTCTTTATGTGGAAAAACAAGAACTGAAAACCACGTTACAAAAGCAAGATAAAAGTCCAGACTAACATATGGTTCCTTGGAGTGATGACGGATTTGATGTACATAACATGATGAGGGGGCATAAGAACCCTGAATGGCTCGAATATAGGAGGAAATTGTAAGGTGTAGGATCTCCTTCCTTGAGTTCAGTCAATAGTTTTCTTATGGAGAAGAAGAGGACCAAGCCTTGTTGATTCTGTTCTAGCGTCCCCTTAGGGAAGGAAGCCATCTCTTATTTTATAGCAAACGTGGATCCTCCCTCATTGTAGCTACATCCCTTGTATGCTTGCCATGTGAACAATCACAAGAAAGCATATCCGACTGTGCAATTTGAAGATGAATAATGTCTTCAATTAGATAATTGAGATGTCCTATGATTGAGAAACTTCCACGACTGATGGATGTCAAGTTAGAGCAGTTGTGTTGACCGACAAGCAATAGAGATGAACAAGGCGTCGCAAGAAGCCCATTGTTAATCAAGATATCAACCGAATCAGCCAAATTCAGTTTTTCGAGGACATCAAGTAGAACTCCTAAGCGAGTTCAGAGGTACTACTCATATTCATAGTATCTGCATTTGACTGAGTAAGCCAAAGTGTTATGATGAAATGAAGCAGTTGGAACATCTTATTTAATGGAAATCGATCATGCAGAATGAGTTCGATTCATCGATGAGAAAAGAACTTCAAATTTGTCTATATTACTGATGCGGGACAGATGACTGACGATGTAGTTTTGGTGGGGACACCACGATCGATCGTCGATTCATTCCTGGCAGAGTTTACCGTCGACTACCGATATCTAGTCACGCTGCTTTGATCTGGATCGATTGACTATTAGGAAATATTTGGAAAGATGGATGTTGCGGATAGCTGACTTGATGGATTGCAAATCTCTCATTCATTCTGATTGATTGGAGATTCCATTTTGGGATGATTTTATTTTTCGCATTTATTTTGTATTAGTTGTTTCTATTTCTGTGATTGTTATGTTAGGCATGTTATCTAGTATTTTCTCGTTTGTGAGAAATTTATTACATTATGTATTTTTTCTTTATTGAGTCAGTTTGTATGGAGGTCTATATAAACGCCTCCCTTTTACTCTTATTTTTCTAATGCTAAATGAATTTGACTTGTGTTTCTCTTGAGATTATTTGATTCTGGAATGAATCAATATCCCGGATAGGGAAGGGCTTGGACCTTGAGTGAGAATCCCTAAACTCTACCCGCTCTAGCTTTCACTCAGGGGATTCCATTCATCTTACACCTTCAACATTCACCCCGACTCATCCTCATCCACTTCGTCTGCTAGCCTGCGTTCCTGCGTCAAGTTTGCTGACTCTGATCTGACGTGGATGCATCATTGTGCCTCGACGACACCGACGACCCGAACGCGCCTACTACGTCGACAAGCACACGACGGCTTCGCACGACGCCCTCGTGCAGCTCCATCAGACGCGCCCGTGCTTTGCCCGCGCTGTGATAGCGCCACCCTCGTGCGCTCCCGCGTGAGCCTGCACCAGCTAGCATGCACTCGCGCCCGGGCCCTCTGCCTGCCCGGGCGCCCGCCGCCTGCCCGTGCGCCCGCCAGTGTCCGCCCCCGCGCTTGCCTACACCCGCCCTAGCGCTAGCCCACCCGGGCCCACAACCTAGCGCGCTTGCGCCCCAGCTGCCCGAGCCCTAAATTTTTGGAAAAATTACATCGTGGTCCTTGGACTCTCTTACTCAAGTACGAATTTTAACAAAGCCTTTGACCTGGTTAAGTCGAATAATCTGAATTTTTCTGCTCGCTTGTGATTTACTCGAATTTGTTCCACCTGTGCAACCTTTTAGAATTTAAATTACTGTTGGTTAAATATTGTGAGATCCTTAATGCTGTTCTCCATTTCTGATTTGTTGAAAACAGGATTGCACCCTAATCTGAATTGGTAATTTTCAAATTACCTTCGATCTAATTTATTTAAAATTTTTAAAGAAATCAGTTTTACGCGTTTAATTAATTTCTCAGTCATTACAAAATTGTTCTATGATATTCTAGCATTAGTTTGTGAATAATCTGCTTTATAAAATTGCTTATCTCTAAACTGCATCGTTATTCGTCCGTTCCGCATCAAGTTTAGAGATCAACAATTATATAAAGCAAATTATTCACAAACTAATGCTAAAATATCAAAGAACAATTTTGTAATGATTGAGAAATTAACTAAGCCCGCAAAACTGATTTCTTTCAAAATTTTAAATAAATTAGATCAAAAGTAATTGAAAAATTACTAATTCAGATTAGTGCGCAATCCGGTTTTCAACAAATCAGAAATAGGGAACAAGATTAAGGATCTCAAAATATTTAACCAACAGTAATTTAAATTCACTCAATAATAAAAGGTCGCAAAGGTGGAACAAGTTCAAGCAAATCACAAGCGAGTAGAAAAAAATCCAGATTATTCAACTTAACTAGGTTAAAGACTTTGTTGAAATTCGTACCTGAGTCAGAGAGTCCAGGGACCACGATGTAACTGATCAAAATTAGGGCTCGGGCAGCTGGGGCGCAGAGGCGCTCTGGGTGCGGGTGCAAAGGCGCTCGGGGTGCGGGCGCAGGTGGACGCGCGGGCGGGCGCTGGAGAAGGTGGGCGAGAGGGCGGGTAAGCGGGCGCGGGTGCGGGCTCGGGCAGCACAGGCGGGCACGCAGGGCTGGGAGCAGTTGCAGGCGCGCGGTCTCAGGCACACACAAGGCGGCCGGTCGGCGCATGCGGAACGGCGCGAGGGGCGGCGGAAAGGGCGCGCTTGGCGGTGTCGAGCGAAGCTGTGTATTTGTGTCGACATAGTCAACAGATGCGTCGCCGGTGATGTGGATAAGTGACGATGCAATTACGTCAAGCCGGAGTCGGCGAGCTGGATCCAAGAACGCAAACTAGCAAGTGGGTGGACGAGAATTAGGTGAGGTGAATGCTGAGGGATATAAGATGAATGAAATTGAACCCAGAGGGGAGGAGCTGGAGCAGGTGGAGTTTAGGGATTCTCACGCAAGGCCCAAGCTCTTCCCTATCCAGAATATCTATTCATTCTAGAATCAAATAATCCCAAGAGAAATACAAGTCAAATTTATTCAACATTAGAAAAATAAGAATAACAGGAAGGCGTTTATATAGACCTCCAATACAAACTAACTCAATAAAAAAAATACATAATGTAATAAATTCCTTACACAAATGAGAAAACAAATAACATACCTAAAATAAAAATACAGAAATAGAAACTAATACAAAATAAATACGGAAAATAAAATCATCCCAAAATTGAATCTCCAATCAATCAGAATGAATGAGAGATTTCCAATCCACCAAGTCAGCGATTCGCAACATCCATCTTTCCAAATCTGTACTAATAATCAATCGATCCAGATCAAAGCAGCGTGGCTAGATCTCGGCCGTCGACGGTAAACTCTGCCAGGAATGAATCGATGGTCGATAGTGGCGTCCCCAGATCCGGGTTAAGGGGTCGATATTCCGATGAAGGAAAGGGTAGGGTTAGCCTTTGGTGAGAATCCTCAAAGTAGCCTAGTTATTCACTTTTCAAAAAAAAAAATAATAATAATAATAAAATAATAAAATAAAAGCTGTCACCCGCCCGCTCGCTCGCCCGCCCCCGCCCACTTTCGCCGCCGCGGCGCCCGCCTAGCGCCAGCCCGGCTTGCCGGCTCCCGCCTGCTCCTGCGACGCTGGTGGAGCCTGCCTGCGCCGTCTGCCCATCGCGCCCCGACCCGCACGCCAGCCCGCCTGCGGGCAGCGCGCAACACGCCCGCGCGCCTCCTGCGCGCACGCCCGCGTGCATGCCTGCAAGACCGCGCGCCGCCGGCACGCCCGCCTGAACACACGCTCGCGCGCAGGCCTGCCCACCTACGCGCGCCTGCCAGCTTGTGCCTGCCTGCACGCACCCGCCTGCCCGCGCGCCCGCGCGCCTGCCAACGATTGCTCGTGCGCCTGTCTATACTCGCGCCCGCGCGCCGTTTGTGCTTTGTCCGCGCGTCGCCAGTACTCGATCAGATTAGCTAATCATCATCGTCACTGGTAAATTCTTTTCCGAACGCAACTAAACTGATTATTTGATTTCAACACAAATTATTCGTTTGACTTGGATTATTTATTTGGCTCTAATTGTGTGACCCGATATTTCTTGTGTGTCAATTACTGTTGAATTTAACTGTGAGACATCTGTCCTAAATTCCTGAACCTCGGATCTGATTTATTGAATTTAAATTGACGCCCTAATCTAAATTGATAAATTCTTATTTATCATACGATCCAATTTAATTTAATTTTAAAATATCTTAATTTACGGAATTCAAAATCTTATTTATCATATAATTTATCTAGAAAATATTTTTCTCTTAATTAAAATAATTTGCTATTGATTTTGCTGAATATAAATATAAATATCATTGGCATCCTTTTTTCGTCCCGCATCAGTTGCATTGTCAAATATCAAGACCACTATATAGCCATTCGAAGGCTATAACGGATATTGCAGTTCCAAAGTTTTCTCAAGGAAATCATTTGAACATGAACTTTTTTGTTTTTCAAGTTTATCAAAGTATATAAAAAAGAAATGAAAATATTTATTAAAATGTAGGATATTTAATTTTTTTTTTTTTGTACATTTCAATTTACTGAGTTAAACTAGATAGTTAGATAAGTGAAACAAAGCTACTTCAAAATTTACAATAAAACAAGAAGCCAACAAAATAATCTAGCTATCCATATATCATATCACATTTTTCATCGTAGTTGTAATTGAACTTGGTGCAAGATAGGCATCAGCAGAGAATATGATGAGAATATATTATTTAGTTGTATTCAAAGTGCTTGGCTCATAATATAGTATTTCATTCAAGGATAAAGTACATCAATTCAAGTATAATTATCTTGAAAGATTAATAGAGAATGGATGTTAAAATCATTGTCTAAAACTCAATCGAAATTCTTAGTGGAAGATCAAGGCGGAAAAAAGATGGCCATAGAAGCGACTATTAAACATGTATCTCGATCATTAGTCTTCCAACTAAAACATTAATGACGTTGTGGAACCTGATCTTCATTTTGGCAGTGGAATGAGTGGATAATTAAACAACACATTAAATGATTGAATGAATGGAACAAAAAATTAGATGACTAAATGGAGAGCAAAATGCAAAATGTGCCCTAAAAATTCATAATTTTGGTATGTCCCTGAAAAATAAAAATATACACTTAGCACTCTCAAATACCCATAATTTTGGCATCGTAAGATAGCATGTAAAGTGCCTGATTTATGGGGTTGTTTGCTAGGAGTATATTTAGGGGGTTGGATTGAGTTTTTTCTGGGAGGTGGGGGGGGGGGGAAGAAAAAATATTTTCATTTTACGATGCACAATAAAATTATTAATACTAAATTTTGTATTTGATGTAAAATAAAGTTAAATGTTTTTTAGAGTACATTTAGGATGTGAAATAAAGTTGATTTTTAATGTTAAAGTTTGTATATGATGTCAAATAAATTTGATTTTTAATATTAAAAGTTGTGTTGGATGTGAAATAATTTAGTATTTTTAGGATAGGTAAAGATGTTTATGAGCTCATGCCAAACATAAACTATTCTTGTCCTACGGATGCAAAAGACCAAATGATATAATTTCAAGGTGCAAATTGCAATTTGCTCTAGACAGCAGACCCATGAAATCATTCAATAGGCGATCAGATAGTCCAATAGGGAAACAAACCTACCAGACAAACTCCAAATGGATTCAAACCGTCTAATGCGACAAAATCTACACGCTTGTTTTCAAGACTGCATTATCTAGATTTGTTATGCTTTAGAAAATCATGATCCAAGAGGATATTTTAGGGTTTGAGAGGTTAGGGTGTGATCCTTTGTTATATCTTTCTAGAGAATCATGAAGAAAAGTCAAACTCCTTGATGTGTCTAATTTCCCAGGATTTAGGTTTTTTTCACATAAATTTTTATGTTCTAATTTCTTCTATATTCTCAGTTGCAATGGTGTTTCTTCAAACTATTATGGTTTTTGATTTGGATTTGTGCTTCTATGATGCATCATTTAGAATCTATTTGTGATGGCGGTGTGGCCAAAGGCGCACAACTCCCAATAGGGAATGGCTCCATATAAGGTGTAGTTGCAGCATATGGCATCCAACTACAAAAAATGTTTGATGAAAGAAGAAACCGTTTAACCTGAGAAGTTGATGGGGGAAAAGTAACTGTTTGATGAAATATTTTCGTGTAAATCTACAACAGATACAATTACTTATTAAATTCAAAGGGGTGAATATGGATGGAAGATAACTATTATTAAGAAAGGCTAGAAATGGTCGAGGAAGGCAACAAAGAATAGTCGAGGCACAACAACGGTGAGTTTAGAAAGGAATATCGCCAGCTTCCACATTATGAAAGGAAAGAGAAGTACAAGTAAAATGATGATTATGATGCCAGGTGATTCTAGTATTGAAACTATATTAAGATTAGTTGCCTGTGCTCCTTCCCTCTTTGCAATGATTGCCCTTGGCAAGTAGTTGTGAAGGTTCTTGAACGAAAAACAGTCATCGAGGTTGGACACCTTGAGCATTAAATAGCTCATCCAAGTTAGTGTAAATGGTGTCCTCTTCACTTTTTTTTGCTCAACAAAGAACCTGAAGACAATAAAGGAGCTCGATGAAGGTTCGCCAATGAAGAGGCATGGACTGTTGTAATGATACAGAGCTCATGGATGGAAAGAACTCAAAGTTAGATTATTTTTCATGGAATTGCATTAAGTGTGAAAATAGAATGCATGCCATAGTAGAAATATAAAAATCATTGTAACTATGATATGGTTTTATTTCTCATATCAAAGGATGATATTATAAGAAATCCATTAGAGAGGATGTATACAATTCAAGTGTCTCCACGAATATCATCATCAAGATACATCCCTGACTTGGGAAGCAATGCAGTGTGATCTAAGATATTAGATTAACCATCAAGCGTGTAGACTGATAATCAATGGAAGAGATGGAATAACCAATCCTATTGAGAGCACTGATAAATGTCGATGCCACAGAATAGATTGCCTAAAGTATCGTTTGGCTCGATTATATAACCGGATCAAAAATTGAGTAAAGTATAAAAATAAATAGAGAAATCCCGTAAGATTTCTATGTGGAAAATCCTAGACTTAGGAAAAATCATAGTTAAAGGAGGCAAGATAGAAATTCACTACAATATGTGGCTTCCTAAAGGGATTATATGGAATTGACGTGCATTGTAGGACGCACATAAGTGATTACTTTGTCATGTAAAAGAGAAGAAGGGGGCAATTAATAGCAACAACTGCTTGATCAAGCTCAATCAAGAACTCACACAAAGAAGAAAAGGACTTAGCTTAATTTCTTGAGCTAGCTAATCGATTTCCAGTTAGGTTCCTTTCAAAAGAAGAAGCCTAGAGTCTCCTTTGTTGCGGCTACTTTCTCTACATGCTTACCACATGTATAACTATAAGGAAGCTTGTCCAAATAAGCAACTCAGCAATGATGACTAGGTCTTCAACTACATAATCATATGAAGAAGGGATATCCCACAATAGAGGAATGTTGGATCTGAGAAAATTCATCGAATTAAGAGCAATAATGAAAAACAGTTAGTCTTTAATTAGTATATTCGTAGAATAAGTCTAACTTGTTCCAGGCAAAAAACATGTCTATAGCTTAGATGTAGGTGTCAATTTCAACATCAACAAATGTAAGTTTTACTAACACAATAGTGAAATTATTAGTAACTTACCCTGCAACTTGCCCTCCCGCCTTCCATGAATGCCAAGGTTCTAACACCGTATAGTTGAGAGACTTTATCCATGCCAATGTGCCCAAGAATGGAATTTTTAAATCATGGTCACCACTGTTAGAACCATAACATAATTGAAAACATTTACATCTCCAAGTGAAGAAACAATATTTCTAATTATTTGGAAAATAATTGGGTGTGTTTGTTAGCAAAGGTAAATTTTAGCAATGTTAAGGTTAAATTTAGATGAGAATTTTTTTTAAACTTCAGCCATAGCCTATAATACGATGAAAGCAAAGCTAAATACAATTATTATATTGGGATGTGTAAGAAATATGATATAAGTTATTATTTTGGAATATATGTAGGATGTGAAATAAAGTTAATTTTTTAATTTTGAAATGTGTATAATGTGAACTATAGTTAAATTTTAATATTGAAATTTGTGTATGCTGTGATATGTTAGGTAAAAATTAATAATGTTAATTTAACCTGATAAATAAACATAGCTTCCTAAAAAGAAACAAATGGAGAGAAAGGTTACCTGTAAACCAAAGCCCGGTATCCTCTGCTCATTAGAGAGTGGTGGTAAGGTACAGAGCTCGGTATGCTACGTATGTAGAAATTTGCATTGATTTTAAAATTGCAGCGGATAAATCGTCCTACTGTTCCCTATGGATCATTTACAAATTTTATATTAACTTACGCGATTAATATACACATCTCAAAGCACAAAACATCTTAAGCATCTTACAGAAGCTGAAAACTTGAGATAAATGTTTAATGAGGCCACAAATGATGAGCAAAATATAACCAAGGTGATCTAGGCATGCACATGCAAACAAATGACAAGAGCAGAATACAATTATATTAAAAGAAATGTGACCTTATCAAAAAGTAAGTGTAGAGAAATTGACCAAGGTGGTCTAGGAATGCACAGCCAAGTGCAAACGAATTATTATTAGGATGGAAAATAATATTATTTTGATATGAAAACATCACAGTAAGCCAAAAGAAATTTAATTTGAGGTCTTAACGCTGTATAGGATAAACTAGCACGTGAGACATTGAAAGAATGATTAGCACAAAAGTAATCTTACGTACAACCCAAAATATTTGTGATGAAGCTAGCTATGACAATTATGACCTTAAACTACAAAAACAATTTTAATTTCAACTAACTAAAATCTTAATTTAGTAAATGTAGCATAAGGAAGAGAATTGAAATAGCAGCTTCAAAGCTAGTGATTCTTACCTCCCTAACATGAAGGGCTTCTCTGACAAGATCATGATTCGCCCAATAATTGCCGAGGAGGTCACTAGTCTGCATGAAATATCCATTCAGATTTGACAGGATAATCTCACAAGGAGCTTAGCAGATGAATAACACCTCAATTAGTTTGAGGACTTAACTATACAACTAGTATGAGAATCAGATGCTGAACTAAGGTGCTTTGCAGAGCTATCCTTTAGAGACCGAGCCATTGAATTCTGCTTTAGGCTTGCAGGGTTATCATCACAGATGGGATCCAATATACTATAGCGATTGATTTCGGCAAGAAACTGAATAGATAGGTTATACATCAGCTTCATCCCAGAAAAGAACTTACGCATTCTATCACTGTGTGATTATATTCTATGTATATTTGAAAAAAGCACACTGCTAACCTCTTCAAAGATGTTCAGATGTTTAGCACAAATAGCATTCTTAGGATACTTGTAGTTATCTCCAGCACAGTTTGTCACCACTAGCTGAAAATGCAGGTAACAGTGTAAACATGACAAGTAACTTAAAGACCAATTTATTGAAAGCATGTACAACCCAGAAAGGCAATACGTAGCAGAGAAAGTCCAAAAAGATTCACCTGATAAAATTCTTTTGAAACAACTCCTAATCCATAAGCATGCACAATTTCAGTGCTGGTATCAACATTTTCGCTTGTTGCTGGGTTGCCAACAAGATAACCCTAGATCCATTTCAAAACAGATTAAATTACTAGCCAGAACATTTATTTTATTCAAATTTAAAGGCACCCAATTGATATTCATAAGCTTGGCGAACTAGGGAACATGTTTTTAACTTCTTTATGTTTACAAAGCAAATACAATGCTTGTTTGCATAGTTCAATAGTACTCAGATTACGAGCATACCTTGATGTTTATTCGTGGCAGATCACCTCCTTCATTTGCTGCAATCTCCAGTATAAAGTTTATATAATTACACAACAAATATAAGGGATGGGAAAAATATATAATTCACAATGAATTCACCTTCAACTATTTCATGTGCAACAAGTACCGCCAACTTCCCACCATATGAATCACCACCCATGTAGAAAGTGTTTACAAGGAAACTTGGATGAACAAGAAACCACTACACATTACAAACAGACATTCTTATGAGACTCTTGTTACCAGATGTTTGAATTCTCATTGTAAAAACATATTACTGCAAGCAATTACTAGTAAAAGTATACATGAGATGCCAGATTCTGTGCTAGACAGCAAGCCAAATGTGCATCTCACCTTTTTAAGAAATGTGTGGATTAATCTAGTACCATTAACATCCTCATTATAATAATCATTCACATTTTCCGAGTAAGAGAATCCAGTCCCGACTGGCCAATCCACAAAGAGCATGTTTGCAATCTGGAAAAGCAAAATAAACTGAAATGTTAGAAATAGAAGAAATCAAAATTTGCATGAAATTGCATGAATTGACACAGTTAAATGGCTGGACTAAACTGCTTACCTTTGTCCAAGCATAAGGATTAGCATATGTACTGGGAAGTTTGCCGTCAAAATGCTCAACATTGAATCTGATAGGGCCTGAAATGAAAGCCAACATAAAGTAAAGGAATCATCAATGTTCAGGTAATATTCACATGGAAAAAATTACTAATTATGTAAATTAGCATATAAAATTTCTAAATGATGGAATACCTATATATAAAAAGATTTGGGTCACTGTAAATCATAACTACAAAGAAATGCTTATGATGAACCGACATGCTATTCAAGAACTTATAAAAGTTTCAGGATGCAGCATCAAGCAGGAAGGGGAAAGAGGACGTAAGCATCCTATAAGAAAAAGGATGTAAGAATATTGAACGTTTAGCCCTGGGAGAAGTAAATTAAGGCTTAGACAAGGTTCTGCTTGGAAACTTGAAAACACAGAATATAATTTTACCATAACCGAGGACTCTAGTCCATTAAAATACACAGAATAAGGGCAGAGTATGGTGCTCCCAACCAGGTTAATTAGAGTGCTTGAGTTGATTTAAATACATATTATGATATTTAATTAGGTATTGTGTTTAAATATATAATTATCTAAATATATTTTACAGCATTTAAATACGCAATTATGAATTAAAATATTTTATTTAGATATAAATTATTTAGGTACATGATCATGATATTTATATTAATTTAAATGCATAAATATACCGCACTCCATGGATGAACATTCAACTAGTTGGAGCAGAATTTGAGAAGTAGTTTTAGTTTAAATAAAAATAAAAAATTTAAAATTTTCAAATATAATTAAAAAAGTGGATATATGGCTTCCAGATACATGAAAATGCTATCTTTGAAGGGGGATACGTTGAGGAACATGCAACTGGTTGACTTCTAGTAATCTTAGTTATATTTTTATTTTTTTATATTCTTTAAATGGAACTAACATAAACCAATTGGCAAAGCCATTTATAGATGAGGAATTATCCTTTTGTGCCCTTTATTAGTTAGTTGCAATTCCTGATAGTCCTCGTGACAACTAAGGTATGATTTATTGCAAATAATTTCCCTGATCGTTGGCTATAATCTCCATTTGATACTTTCTTACTTGTGGGTTTAATTGTTTGAAGTTGATTATGTTAATTAAAAAATTCTTTAAGTCGTATGAAAATATTTTCTTAGGAGAATGTTAATCTATGGAAAAATGGGATCATCTTCTAATTGTTTGGATGGCATTTCGACTATTTGTGAATGAATTTTGACTTGATGCTTCTTAGCATATGTGGGATTCCACCAAATAATTTTAATCAATTATAATTCCTTAATAAAAAATTCATCCTAACCATGAACCTCACACATAAACCAATTGGCAAAGCCATTTATAGATGAGGAATTATCCTTTTGTGCCCTTTGTTAGTTAGTTGCAATTTCTGATAGTTCTTGTGACAACTAAGGTATGATTTATTGCAAATAATTTCCCTGATCGTTGGCTATAATCTCCATTTGATACTTTCTTACTTGTGGGTCTAATTGTTTGAAGTTGATTATGTTAATTACAAAATTCTTTAAGTCGTATGAAAATATTTTCTTATGAGAACGTTAATCTATGGAAAAATGGGATCATCTTCTAATTGTTTGGATGGCATTTCGACTATTTGTGAATGAATTTTGACTTGATGCTTCTTAGCATATGTGGGATTCCACCAAATAATTTTAATCAATTAGCCACCAATCGCGCATGCTGCTACATCTACTGATATCAATTCTCCATTTAGATTGATGTCATACGAAAATATCTCGGGCGTAAAGTGTAGCCCTTGCTTGAAATAAATTGCCAGTCTGATAACGTCATGTCCACATCAGAGCGCGTGTGGGGAACGCTTAAGTAGGTGCCGCGAGCTCGCTGGTGTAACATTCTGAAAATTTAGATTTTGATGTGTATTATAAATTGGAATTGTATGTATAAATTTGGGTCATAAATAATATTTACAGTATTTTGGTATAGAAATATAGAAGAAATTTTAGGTGATACCTTTGATTTATTTGATCTCCAAAAATAATATAGAAAGAGTGATAAAAGAAATATTGGATCTAGAAATAATTTTTATAAGATCTAGTATTTATTTGAAAATAATAAGAGAAATATTAGGATATTATTTTCTTGAATTAACTTTGAATTTATTTAAAATATCATAATTTATTTGAATATTTATTGATTTGAAATTATCATGAGTATATTTATCAAACTTGGAGATAATTAAGGGATATGGTTATAGGTTAAAAGATGATTTGTTATTATTATTTAAAATTTGAATTTATGAGATATAATTATCCCTTAATTTTAGCCTTGGAAGAAATACCAGATTTACCCTTAGATTGAGTTATTAGAAGAAATAATGTTTCTCTTCTCTCACATATCGATTCATTCCTCTCCCGATTCGTAACCGTCGACCCTAGCCCCCTACTTGGCCGAAAATGAGAAAGGGTGAGGGAGAGAGAAAAGAGAGGAAAAAGAGAAAAGAGAAGAGAGAATTAGAGATCTGAGACATCACAACCTTTCTCTTTCCAATCAGCAACCATGGAAGAAGGATTTTAAAGATTCGGATGAAATGACGAGAGGAAAAGGAGAAAGAAAAATGAGATATTTTTATTATTCCTTGAGGTAGGAGATCTCCCTAACTATTAGGGTTTAAATTAATCAAAAATAAAAATTCGCATAATTTGATTTATAATAATTTGATGAGAAATTTAATATTTAATTATTTGTAAAATTTTATTTTATGACATTGCTGATATATTTTCTTCATGTTTATTGCTGTAAATTTCGTTTATGGGCTTAAAATATCTTATTAGAGAAATTTGTTTAGAAATACGCACGATTGAATATTACTGAAATTTTTCTATTTCAGATCTGAGCTTTATAGCATCAGTTTGGGATATCAAATGATCTTGAATTTTGATGAAAATTGGGTGCGTTAGATCTTGAAGTTACCTACAATTTTTGTGAAGAAAATTTTGACTAATTTTGAATACAAGGTATGATTTCAGTATCATTAGTAAAATCTAACAGAAATTCGAATTTTCTGACTGAGTTTAGTTCATAGGGGATTTAGTGTACTAAATGAATTTGGATTGACATGAAAGTTTATATGAAGATAGAGGACACATTATACTACAATGTTTATGTAAAAATCTTCCTTTAAAAAGATCATTTTGGATGAGATTTTGCTGGAGGAACTTGGCATAAAAATCTGTATTTGAAAGAGCTTATCATCACATGTAGATTAAATGAAGATTTCTTATGTTAAATAATTGCTATTAAATATGAATTTAGAGATTATTAGATTATTTAATTGTTTATCATATTTATGTAATATTTTTATTAATTAGCCTAAAAATATATATTTTATTATTAGAAGTCTAAACAATTCAGTTACTTTGGAAGTGATATTAGTTATTATATTTAGAAGAATTGGACTTATGAAATCGATTTCAAATGTTATGAGATATTGAGGATTGATGATTTAATTAATTTTTGATAATTTAGAGTTTAAAACTTAAGCTATGTAGATTTATTGATAGATGATTTGATTCGAATAGTGATGATATTTTTATAATCGTAGGTAATAAAAATGTGAAATTTGGAATTGATTATGATTCAAATTGATTCACGTTAATATGAGGCTCAAATGTATTATAGTTATATTAATAGCTCTAATCATACTCTCATCAAACTTTAATTGAGGTTTCACAAATTATATGTGGAGATTTAATGATCTTTATTAATTTAGATTAAAATATCATTGAAGATATTATGATTATTTTTATTAGTGATTACTGAATTATTATAAAAAATTAATTCAAATAGGAGAGATAACTTAAAATTAAATTATTGAGTTTATGATGTACAAGGTGGATTGTTAAAATTTAATAATGTATAGTGCATATAAATTATTATGAATTAATTGTTGACTCTGTTTATTTCTTTAATGATGAAATAAATATGTTATACAATAATGATATGCTTCTTTTCCTCGACTGTGACACCTACGGGAGGACAAGTATACGGATTTGTCGTCACATTTGATGTGAATATATTGACTCGTGACTGTGATACGAGAGGATAAGTGTACGGACTTTTCATCTCATTCGATGAGAATATATTGACTCGCGACTGTGACACCTACGGGAGGGCAAGTGTACGGACTTGTCGTCACATTCGATGAGAATATGTTGACTTGTGTTTGTGACACCTACGGGAGGCCAAGATATAATATGATATTTAGGCAAGTGTATGAACTTGCTATGTGACTAAATTTATAATCAAGATTTTAAAGACGATAATAAATTAAAAGTTAAATGTGATTTCTGTGGGATTACGCACCTACCTTAGCTCGAGCATATAATATATAGGCGCGACGACATCCATTGCCATTTTGGGCCAGGGGGGTGAAAACTCTCAAAACTGATTGAAGACCTCACATTTTAGCCATTATGGGTCATAGCCTACGGGGTCAGAGGATGACGATCCCCAAATGTGTAAAAGGCAGCTGAGGCGTAGTACGAGAAATCACGGGCCCAAAAAAGTAAAATAAAATTAATTAAAAAGGAATTTACTCGTTAATCATATTTTTATATTTGTTTTGTTATCATGTGTACATTATAATTATTAGGCCAATTATATTGCACTTGTTTATGTTTAGTATTCGTATTGTGCTAATTATCTATCATGCATTTATATTGTTCAATTGTTCATATGAAACTCATAATATACATGCTCATTTATTTGATAGTATTCATGTTATGAATTCTTGTTTGATATCTTCTGTTTTACAATTTAAGTACGCATAATTATCATAATCATTACTATCATGTTATTTATTCATTTGATATTGGCTTATGAATGTTGCTAGTATACATATAATAATAGTATCACTTTGGTTTTGATTTGGTTCTCGCACCAAACAGGGCCTTAGAGCTAAATGAGAATTTATTAATTAATAGAGTGCAATAGAAACAAAAGATTCATGTAGCCGACTCCACTTGGTGGGATGAAGGTTTGATTGTTATTGTTGCACTCACTAGTCTGTTTTTATGAATTCTTTACTTCCTTGCATCAAATGATTTTAATGGTTGTTTCTTTTTTATGTCTTTACTTGAGAGAGAGTATAAAAGGGTAGAAGATTTTTTTATTAAGAGATAACTAGGCTCTTTTAAGAATTCTCACTTAACGCTAACCTTTTCCTATCCAAGATATTGAACTCTTAACCCGGATCTAGTTTTGAGAAAACTCAAACATCATTTATTCAATAATAATCAACCTTCTATTACAATGTAAGGTGATCCCCATTTATAGAGATCCCAATATATGAAAACAAGAAAATAAAACTTAATGCAGAAAATAAACTTCAAAATACAATCAGCTAAATAGAAAAAAATTTATAGGAAAAATATGGCGAATCTCTATCCTTCTAAGTCGGCTTCAAATTTTGAAGTGATATTAATTAGCTAAATCAGCATCATATCATTCAAAATAAGCTCAAATTTGAATCTATAATCAGGATAGAGCAAATCTAGAAGTAATCAAATATATGTCGTTATAGTGTCCCCACTAAAAGGTTGTTGGGGTAACTAACCCGGATAAGCTGCCTGGGTAAATAACCCATTTGGATAGTTGTAACGTAACCTAGTTATCCAAAAAGAACAACGTTTCAACAACCATCACACAAGACTATCACTAATGAAACAATCGTAAATACCTGAATCATCTTCAAATTGAGAACGTATCATTGAATTAATAAGCTACTTAGATGCGCCTAGGATGCTACAGATGAATTTTAATGAAGATCCAAAATTCATCTTAACCCACAGCCGCCGCATGGTATGCGGATAAATGGCATCATCTTCATCCGTAGCACCACTAGAGAACTGATTTCTTTTCAAAAAGGTCGGGGCTGATCGAAAATTAAAAAATAAAAATAAAAAACATGCGTGTTCCCCGATTTCAGGCGACAAGAAGGATTCAACCCCTTGGCAAGGAGATCGCTCCCACTTAGAGTAAAGTATACCGTTTGTTCGTGAGAGAGAAGAGAGAGAGTGGGAGACACACACACACAGAGCATACCCATGTCTATAGCCAAGCCATTGACGCCGGAGCAGCCGGGGCCACCAAGGAGCCAGAGAATGAGGGGATCCTCGCTGTGGTTCCTTTCCGACTCCACAAAGTAGTAGAAGAGCTCCGCGCCGGTCTCCTCATTTAACGTCACATAACTTCTCATACATTAAGTGAAAAATGGAAGTGAATAGACTTCACGAAGATGGACTAATAAAAGATTATGAAACAACAATAAATCATGCACGAGAAGGAACCGCGACTAAAAGGATTCGCAAAAATCTCACCCAGTCTCCAGTCGGAAGGGAAGTTCTCCGTCGAATCCGGGGATGTGAGTGACATTGAACCGTGCAGAAGAGAGAATGCAGGGCACTACGCTGAAGAGAAGTAGGAGTAGTAGTAGATCCGGGAGAGCGCTCCGGCAGATGTTAGACATAGTTGGCCTGGCAGAGCGAATGAGATTGGCAAGAGCGCAGCGGAGCTCCGACGGAACTTGAGAGAAATGTATAAGCTTTAAAAGAGGGTATTTCTCCCGTCCTACTCCTTCCCCATGTAGAAGTGGTAGGTTGCACTATCAAATTTAAAAATAGGGTAAATTTCACCCAGGTCTTTGAGTTTAAGGGTTAATATCACACAGGTCCACGTTTTTTAAATTATCATTCGGGTCCCTAGGTTTTCAAAAAAACTTTTTATTTTTTTAATATTAAAACCATATATACAAAATTACCAATTATACCCTTACCCTCCTCTCTCCTTCAGATCCGGCAGCCGCCGCCTCCGCGCGGCCACGCTGGCCGCTCGGAGCGCCGCTCAATGGCCGCACGACGCAACCGGCCGCCCGTGGCCGCCTGGCCGAGCAAGGCCGCTGCGCCGACGTGCCGCGTGGCCGCCCGTCGCAGCACAAGCCGTCCTTGCACCAGGCTGCGGCCGTGGCCGCCTGCCGCCGCGGCGCGCCACGGCCGTGCGCGATGCATCGGCCGTCGCAAAGGCCGCGGCGCGACGCGCGATGATCGGCCGGGCGGCCACGGCCGGCGACGCAGCGGCCTTGCCTCGGCCGGTTGCGTCGTGCGCGTGCAGGCTTCTCCGAGCGGCGAGCCGATGTGCGCTGGAGGCGGCGCAACGTGGACGCCCTGGATGCGGCGCGGGGGCGGCGCGGCTGCGCGGACTGCTCGGATCTGATAGGAGGAGGGAGGTTAAGGGTCTCTATAATGGTAATTTTTATAATATTTTTTAATATTTAACAAAAGATATAAAAGGCACCGCAGATAATATTTTTGAAACCTAGGACCCGAATGTAGATTTTTAAAACGTGGACCTGTGTGATATTAACCCTTAAACTCAGGGACCTGAGTGAAATTTGCCCATAAAAATAACGGGATTCTCAAAAAGGCAACTGGCTTTAACCCAAAAAAAAAATGGCCTAACTCCGGCGGCCAAGCCGGCAAGCCCAAACTGCTACTGAAGAACTTACGGATCCGATCGATTCAGGTTCAAAATAAATATAATCAAATTTAAAACTTAAATTAATTTTAAATAATTAAAGTAATTATAAATTTAAATTTTATTTAAATAAAAAATAATTTGAAATTAATTTTAAATTTAATTTAATTTATTTTTATTTGGATGAATATTAATTTAAAAATTACTTTATCTCACTATAAAATTTCAAAAATAATAAAAATAAATACAATTTATAATAAAAGTAAATAAAAAAATATTTATTCAAAATTTCATAATTTATTTGAATATTTATTAATTTAAAATTCTTATAAAGATACATATTAAAATTTGAAATATTTAAGGAATGTGGTTATGAGTCAAAAGATGATTTGTTATTATTCTTCAAATATTGAATTTATCAGATTTAATTATTCCTTAATTTTAGCCTCAAGAGAAATACCAAATTTATCCCTAAATATACTTTTTTGAAAATCCGAGAAAAAAGAAGAAACGATCGGGAGTCTGAAATCACGTTTTCAGTGGTTTCGGTTTCATGGCCTCAAAGTAGTTTCACGCTTCTAAAACGGATTTAGACTTATGAGATGAATCAGAATCGTTTGACTAATTAATTTTATTAAATCGGCTTCGTCGTACTTGAAACTGCTTGAAGCCATCAATCAAACAGGCCTTATGGGTCAGGGCTGAGTCACATCCGGTTCTTACAGAGCGAATCAGAGTATGACTAACCGGCTGATGACAGAGTTAATGCGGCTTAGGGGTCTGAAACTCAAAATTTGTTAGAAACTTATTCAATTTTTAAATTAATTTATGAACTATAGTCTTTGATTTAAAGTAAATTTTGAACTGATTTCACGTTGAACCTGACTTAATTCAAGCAAGATTAAATTTATATATATAATATAAATAATTTTAAAATAATATATATATTATATATATTAAATAATTTTAAAATAATATATATATATATATTATTTATGTATAAGCTAGTTATGTGTTTTAGTGATAGAATGGAGGAAGTTTAGAGCTTATTTTCTCAAGTCTATAAATCACATGCATTTTTCTTTACCATACTAAACTAATTCAAATTAAGATTTGAGCCGACTCGAAATTAAACCTCTTTCCCACGATTCCATTGGACTATTGCCAAAACATAACAACTCTGGTCTTTGCAACCTGTCATGTGTGAAGGGCCATTCTCTTTCTTTATTTGGAGTACTACAATCAGGAAATGTTGGGCAAGTAAAAGGAGTTTTGTTAAGTTGGGTTATATCTTGTTGAGTTTTTCCTCCTCCTTATGCATCATTTTCTCTTTCTTAGACGTAAAAAATAGTCTCGCATAAGCAGTGTTTTTCTAGCTCAGTGAAGAAGGAGTTCATTTAGGAACTTGGGAAATACGCTTTCATCACAATTTTCAAATGTAATGAGAAAATTGCGGTGGTGAAATTTAAAGAAAAAAAACAAAGAATAGTCTCACATGATGGGCTTTTATCGTCGTTCTAAAAACAAGATGGGCTTTTCCATCTATGTTGGGCCGTTGCATGATTATCCCGAATGGTCGGGCCCATCAGAATTCTCTGCAATGTTTCTTTTACTAGTTGGGCTTGCGCTTCTTCTTATTGGGCCTTTTTAGTTTGGGCTTTCTAATTCTTTGATCCCAATCGGGTTCATGGGCTTCGGTGTCCTCATTGCAATTTAATTCCATTTGGATTTCGATGTGGTCTGCGTGGGCCGAGAGTCCATTCAACTGTGCAGTGGGCTTCATTTGGATGTGGGTTTCATCATGGGCTTTAGTTTTATTCAAAGCGATTTGGATTTTTTCAATCCAAATTCTCTTAGCAGAGGCTTCAACTACATTATATCGATGTATGTCGAGTAGAGCTTCTCTTAGCCGTGGAGAGGAATTAGCTTGATATCAGGGGTACTGAGTTTAAATCCAAAACATTACAATTCTCAAATGAAATAGGAAAAATTATAGTGTTTTTTTTTTAAATGGCGATGCTATAGAATTACAATAAAGAAACTACAGGTGTGCAAGTATCACTCAACATCTACTTTAAGAATGTTGCAAAATTCATTGGGAAATGGCATATCCATTTCTCAGCAAAAATTACCTAGCGTCGCATAGTGCGCTAAAAAGTCAGCTGCATTATTAATGTTATGCTGTATATAACTAACTCTACAAGCAGCAAACAATAATAAGATGTTCACAATATTATCTAGAATAAGATCCTGAGATATCAAGTTGAATTGCCAAAGTCTAGGCCTCTTAGAGTTTAAAGAAAATCGTTCGAAAAAAACTTCTACATTCCTATTAGTAATTTGCTATTGTTAGTCGATACTCTTTCTATCTTTTTAGTCAGTTTTCAGTCGCTGGCCTTCATTATATTGAAAGCTCTCATTTTGCCCTCTATCAGACATTAATTAAGAACCTCCAAGACTTATTTTATGTTGTTTTGCTGACGGTTTTTGTAGGTCTGATTGTTATAAATAGTCCATGGTTGTGCCATCTCCATACTGTTGAATGATCTCTCTTAAATGCGTGAATGTGAATTTTCCATTGCTCTCGGTCTTAATGAAAACATGCTGAGGCAGAGAATCCTGTGGTGTTCCTAGACAACCTGCTGATGAATAGCTCCTTTAAAAAGTCCATCCACTGTTCGATGTCACTGGTGATCCAAGTAATGGCTCTGTAAGCCTGTTCGATTGTGGGTGACTCCATTATGCTCCAACTCATTGAAAATAAATTGTAAAATTTTCATAAAATCTCCCTTAAATTAAACACTCATAATCCTTAGTATATCGTATGACCTTTAATCCTTCAAGATTTGCCCACTTTTCAGCAATAGGCACAGCACACGTAAGGATCCTTCTGCCATCACCGTAGACGAAATTTACATAGTGTTCCCTAATGATATACCAAGATGAAAAATTGTAGTGTTTAGGACTAAAGAATAATAAAAAAAAAAACTCTATAGGTTGACATGTTCCATTATTTGCCTTTGAAATTTTCAATTTTTTGGTTGATAAGATTTGACATAAATAGGTAGAATGGCCCAATTTGATACAATGAAATATACTATGAATAGCATTTGTCAAATGTGACCAATTTTCTAAATCTAAACTTACCCTCCAGAGTAATAAAAATTTCTTTCGTGTAGCCCTTAGTGGCATCAACTTCGACAAATATAGGGGCAACTGAGAGTAGAACGAAGTAGCAATTAATTTGTCTATTCATCCCAGACTTGATTCGATCAATTTTATCCGAACATTCTAATACCATAATGTCTGCTTCAATTTATCAATAACTTACATTACAAACTATTTCGCTTGTCATACAATTTTAGCATCAAATATTACTTCATGATATGCAATTCGTAGTCGAAAAAATTATTAGATTCGACGGCACATCACTCCAGGGTTTCAGTACAGAAACACTGCATTGATGTTCCCTCAAACGTTGATGCCTCTCCTAAAAGAAGCCAGTTAGAAGACATGCTGCATTATTCTACACAGAAAATGATAAAAATTTATGTATGATCTAAATCAAAATGAACTTCAATTACTGAAAATGTATTGAATTTCAAAGATTCATGATCCTTCTCAGTTATAATTATTTAGGCCACAAAGCAGATGAATCCTAAATTTTAGAAATCAAAGTATCAAAGGCACACTCCTACATATTGATATAAAATAGTAAGCATGCCAAAAATTCAAATTAAGCAGCATTCACGATGCATCAGACAGTAGAACATTATAGAGAATCACTTAATACTTCTCGCTCAAATTTATGGAGAATCACTGTTAATTCTGGCAATAAACTGAAAATTAGAGAGCTTGGTAAGAACTCCACCTTTCAAACATAAAAAAACATCGCATAGGCTTTTTGTTAGGCGCCACATGACTGCCGCCCTGCAACCATTCCAAGAATACAAGCAAATATGCAAATAAGAGTTTTTTTCAGTTGGCACTGCTAAGATGAAAGCTAACAAAAACCAGTACCTTAATCGTTGTGAACGTCAAGTTGTTTGAGAACAAAATCGCATACCTGAGGAGCCATTCATGAGAAGTGTCATATATTTGAAAAAATATACTTCAGTTCGCCTTCATGTATTGTTGATGTAAAATATAGATGGCCTAAGGTAGCATTTGAACCACCCATATTACGCATTTAAGAGATTGTGTAAAGAATAAAATATTAGAGAAAGTTCACAAGATTCTTTTTGTAAAAGCTTGGATCACAGAAGTACAAAGGTGTGTAACGGCGAGATAGAAATCGATTATATTACTTTGTTTCAAAAAGGTTTATACGAAGTAGATGTACATCATAATGAGAAGGCATAAAAGGTTTCCTATGTATATATTGTAAATTTATGTAATTTGACACCTTTAAGCCCCGTTTGTTTTCAAGTTAAAAATTAACTTGGCTTAACTTTAACCTGGCATATCACATCATATATAAAATTTAATATTAAAAATTAACTTTATTTCACATCCTACACACATTACTGAAATAATAATTTATATCACATCCCTCACATATCCCAACATAATAACTAACTTTATATTACATTCTTCACATATCTCAATATAATAATTAACTTTATTTCACATCATTCATAACTTTCAATAAAAAAATATTTTTATCCAAGTTTAATTTTAACCTTGTTAAATTTAACCTTACAAACAAACAGACTCTTAGTGTTTATACCAACTAGTCGATCACCCATTTGCACCAAGTTGATGGAGAAATCCCCAAATGCATGAGATAGAAAGCTCTAATTCCCCTAAGTGGCTCCTCTAAGATACTACTTGATATCCTCTTCACTTTAAAATGGATGAGCACTTAAAGGCACACTTCACTTCCTAGTGACCAAAAAGGAAAAAGAGATGAAAGAAGGGTATAATATTACAATCCTAATCAGAAAAATTAAACCTCACTCATCATCCTAAGATTAAACCACGACGAGCTGTGTTCAAATCAATTCCTACTTTCACATTAACCATAAGATATTTTGACTAAAATAAACCTGAAATATATTGACAGATATTTCTATAAACTTCTTGTAGCTCCATTGACTTTGCTATTCATCTTAGATGCTCCAGTACTTGAGGTCCACTCCATCCTCTGACTTTTCATTTTCAATTTATGTAGATAGAATTCCAAGATATCTTTCAATCTTGCAATATGATCAGCTAAATCATATATTGTCAAATGTTGTTTTTTTGAAAGAATAAATTGTCAAATGTTCAAACATTTGATTAAAACTAATCACAACTCAAAAGGGATGAATCAACATATCCCTTGATCAAGGAATGTTCAACGACCAAAGAATGTCAGGTAAATGCAATTGTGTAGAATGAGGAGCAGACAAGCAGCAGGGACGTGCAATCGAAGCCCATCTCTTAGATTCCGATCAAGATCTTCATAAAGTAATATGCACTTGTACAACTCAAATGTAGGCGTCAATTCTAACATCAACATATGTAAAGTTTTATTTACATGATAACTAGATTATTAACCACTTACCCTGCAACTTGACCTCCTGCCTTCCATGAATGCCAAGATTTTAACTCAGTATAGTTGAGAGACCTTATCCACGTTAATGTGCCCCATAATGAAACTTTTAAATCATGATCACCACTATTAGAACCACAAAATAATGAAACATTTTTACATCCTTGAATGAAGAAATAACATTTCTAATTGTTTAGCAAATAATAGCTTCCTGAAAAGAAATAAAGAGAGAGGAAAAATACTTGTAAATCATAGCTCGGTATCCTTTGCTCAATAGAGAGTGGTGATAAGGTACTGAGCTTGGTATGCTTCTTGTGTAATATTTAAATGCAATGTTAAAATTGCAACGGTGAAACCTTCCTACTGTTCCCTGATGATAGCTCATTTGCAAATTTTACATTAACTTGGATATTTAATCTACATATCATAAAGCATAAAACATCTTGCACATTTTAAAAAAGCTGAGATGTTAAGATAAATAATTAATAAGGCCAAAATGATACGAGTAAGATATAATTATATTAAAAGAACTGTGTAATTTTCATCAAAAATAAATTAATAGGAATTTGATCAAGGTTCTAGGCATGCACAACTACATACAAAAGAGTATATTAAAGTAGGAAATGATATTATTTTGATAAGAAAGAGAAAAAGGTCGGCCAAAAAAAATATAGTGTAAGGTCATAAAAGAATTTTCAATAAGCTACAATGCAAGGTATTGGAGGACTGATTAACACAAAAGTACTTTCAAGTTGATCCCCATATAGTTGTGATAAGGCTATAATGATTCTAACCTCAAACTGCAAAAACTTAAGTGACTTCAAGTACATATAAATCTTAATCCACTAAAACCAGCAAAAGGAGCTTGAAAGCTAGTGATTTTTACCTCTTTGACATGAAGGGCTTCTCTAACAAGATCATTATTCACCCAATAATTGGAAAGAAGTTCACCAGTCTGCATACAATACTCATTCGAATTTGTTAGAAAAATCTTCTAAGAAATTTAGCTAAGGCAGTGACACAGAAGTTTGTGCAAGGACTTAACTATACAAGTAATAACAGGGTCTGATGATGAATTGAACTGCTCCATAGACTTATCCTTTAGAGACCTAGCCATTGAATTCTCATTTAAGTTTGGAGGATCCTCGCTACAGTGGGGATCTAATACATTATCTGGATTAATTTCGTCAAGAAACTGAACAGATAGGTTATATATCATTAGTTTCATCCTAAAACAGAACATATGCAGACTATCTTTGTTTGTGATTGCTAAAAACAGCACATTGCTAACCTCATGAAAGGTGTCAAGATGTTTAGAACATTGAACTTTTGTAGGAGACCAGTAGTCCTCGCCCTCACAATTTATCAATACTTGCTGAATATACAAGAAATGAAGTTAACATCACAATTTAGTTAAAGAACAAGTACATCCCAAAAACAATTACACAATAAGCACCAAAGAAAGTCTAGAAGCAACACCTGATACAGTTCTTCTGGCACAACTGCTAATTCATAAGCACGCCCAACTTCGGTGTTGCTATCGACATCTTCACCTGTTGATGGGTTGCCAGCAATATAACCCTAGATCCATTTCAAAACAAATTAAAATACTACCTGAAATATTTATCGTATTAGAATTTAAAGGAACCCACTCAAATTCATAAGCTTGGAGAACCAAGGGATAGATTTAAACTTCATCTTTAGAGAAAAAGCAAAAACTTTCATAGTTCAATATTAAGAGTATACCTTGATGTTTATCAGTGGCAACTGACCTCGTTTGTTCGCTGCATTCCAGCATAAGACTTAAATAACCATCCAACAAATACAATGAATGACCAAGATACATAATTTGCTAAGAATTCACCTTCAACTATTTCTTGTGCAACAATCACTGACATCTTCCCTCCATATGAATCGCCACCCATATAGAAAGTGTTTAAGAGGAAATTTGGATGATCAAGAAACCACTAACATTACAAGCAAATACCTTATTAGAGTCTAGAAGAATGATACAACATATTTCAAAAATATTTTTGCCAGCATGTCTGATGCAAGATTGTAGGCAGCAAACTTTATATGTCATGGCTAGCCAAATTAGCATTACTACCAAGGAAAACTGTGTGACTAAATATTCAAATTCTCTTATTAAAAAGGCATTACTGTAAGCAATTAGCAGTAGTAAGAATATAATAATATTTGTAGGACATAGCTTATAAGTTTAAGGTTTTAGGTCCATTAGTAACTAGAGACTTAACATAGTATTTATATTCCAACTATGGTGACTCCTCAATATCTCTAATATAAAGTTAAACATAAAAAAGGAACTATGACAAATTGAATGCATACTACGAAATAATTTTTTTTACATCAAAGGAAATGTCTAAAAATATATAATTATTCCTAGGCTACTCCTGGGAATTCAATATTTAACAAAAGAAAAATTATACATAATTGATTATTGGAGCATTTACATAAAAGATACTTTAATTACAAAAATTTACATGTTTCACTATTAAAGATGAAATATTATATATCATAATAAAATCTTACAAAATTATAGATTTTACATCATTTTTATATAAAATAACATTATACGATAAATCTAGAGTTCTAAAACCACAACTTATAATCTAAAATATTAATTATATGCTTCAAATTACTTTAACACTAAAAATTAAACCTTAAATCCTAAACCTTACACCTTAACACTATATTCCAAATAAAGTTTGTTTCGTTGATTAACTATGTATAAAATATACTTTAATCTTAACTTAGTGAAATGAAAATCTCTATTATGGACTTGTGAATCATATACAATAAAATAAGATTTATGAAAATACATCAATAATTTAATTTATAATTTTTTTCAAAAATATTACGTGAAATATATAATTTTATAAGATTTATGTTATTCACATAGCATTTCATCATTAATGATTAAATACATAATTTTTTGTAGTTAAGATGTTCTTCTTATAAATCTCTCTTGATTATTATGCAGGGCGATGAGCCAAATGTGTACCTCACCTTTTTGAGAAATTCAAGCATTGTCTTGGTAGCAGCAATATCATCTGTTAAATAATCGCTAGCATTTTTCGAGTAAGAGAATCCAGACCCAATAGGCCAATCGACAAAAATCATGTTTGCAATCTGGAAAGACGAAAAGGGCCGAAACATTTAAAATAAAAGATATTAAGAATTTTCGCAAAATGTTAAATGGTTGTGCTAAGTTGCTTACTTTTGTCCAAGCATAAGGATTGGCAGACATAGTGGGCAGTTTGCCATCAAACTCCTCAACATTGAATTTCAAAGGACCTAAAAATATAAGCCAATATGACATAAACGAATAATCAAGGTTCATGAAATATTCACATGGAAAAGATTCCTAAATAAAGCTATGAAAGTCAGCATCTAAGGTTTCTAAATGATTGGAGTTATATAATAGATTTGGAATATTATAATGCATATAAGTACAAAAGAATGATATTGATGCACTAATCTGGCTATTCAAATTAAAATATTTATATCACTGATCAATTCAAGCATGTTCAGTAACAATAATCAATTTCTTTATCAAGCAAACTGTCAAGCATGGTAATCGAGCTATCTAAATGATATGAGCTCATTTCGCTAACCAATGAAATTTTTTTATGAATAATTTATCAACTATTACATTGAATTATAACTTTATTTAAAAAATAACTTAAATAAATTGTTATTATTGTTAGACATGAATAACATTGGACAACAATATCATACAAAATGTATCTTAATATTAAAAAAATGATTAATCAAGTATGTTAACATCCACTAATCGAGCTTTAAACAAGTACGTTCATATCTTCATGAATATTATTCACAAATATAAAAAAGCCAAACATTACTATGTTAGGAGTCGAGCTTATAAAAATATGCTCAAACCTGTCCGTTAAGCTTGGTGAATGAATATAAATGAGCCCTTAGGAAGCTGAGTATAGAGGATTTTTTTTTTTTTTTGATCAAATGAGTATGGATGAAGTTGCTCATTGAAAAATTGGTTCATTTACAAAACTAATAAAATGGCTAAATTGTGGCTTATATGATTATGCATGGAGATGGGTGATAAATTTGAAATAAAATTTATTTGATATATCAAAATTTATGTAAGAAGTGAATGAAAATTAATGATCGTATTGAAGTATGTGTATGATGCTCAATTTTTCATATTGAAATTTGTGTAAAATATAAAATAAAACTATTTTATTATTTAAAAATTATAATTATTTAAGAGGTTATGATTTTTTTTAATCATGGCCAAACGAGGCTATTGAGAGAGTAAGAGTGAGAACAATATGAGTTCGAGACAAGCCATACACGGATCAAGCTCGGCTTGTCTTTATTTTATTCAAGTTTGAGCGTGCTTTTGTCGATTTTGAGCTAACTCAAGCTTTAATCAAGCTAAACTCAAGCCCTCAAAAGAATTAAAATTTAAAAAATAAAATAAAAAATAAATTTACTCATCTAGGGTTTGAAGTTTGATCAATTTAACAAATATATATATTTTAAACACAGTCAACACCAAATTTATGTACAAATAATAAAATAATTATATACCTTTCCCGGAGAAAGATCAATTGTAGTGTAATAAAATAATTATATTAAATTAACAAATATATTATTTATATTTAAAAAATATAGACCAAGTCAATTTCAATGTGATCCAAACATGGCTACAGCCATGGTTCAATAAACTGCAGTCGAGGTCTATTCAAACTATAAGTATAGATCGGGCTATCGCTAATTGAGAGACAGAGAGAGAAGAGAGCAGACCCATGTCGATGGCCAAGCCACTGATGGATGAGCAGCCAGGGCCGCCCGTGAGCCAGAGGATGAGGGGATCCTCACTGGGGTTCCTTTCCGACTCCACAAAGAAGTAGTAGAACTCCGCACCAGTCTCCTCATTTACTGTCACATAGCTGTTCACACACAAAAGAAGCAATCTAGGCATGAATCGACTTCGCGAATATGAACGCCGCCATGAAAAGTTGGAAACAACAACAAATCTCCTCACCCTGTCTCCAGCCTGAAGGGTAGCTCTCCGTCGAAGCCGGGGACATGAGTGACATTAAACCGTGCAAAAGAGAGGGAGCAAGGCGCAACGCTAAAGAGGATCAGGAGTAGTAGCTCCGGGAGAGCGCTCCGGGTGCCGGTAGACATGGTTTGCCGGGCAGTAGAGAGGAGGAGATCGGGAAGAGTACCACCGTACTCTGATGGAACTCGAAATAAACGAGTCGATGAGGCAGTACAGCTCAAGTTTGATTTGTTTAAAAAGATTTGATTATAGGTGTTAAAATATTCGAAATTCAAAACTCGCTCGAAACTCGTTTGAAACTCGTTCGAAACTCGTTTGAAAATCGTTCGAAACTCGTTTATATAAGCCGAGTTTTATATATTTTTTTTACAATTATAAGCCGATTCGAATCATAATTCGAGCTAGTTCAAATTATATCTCATTTCGATTTCTGACTGATTTCGAGCCGAGCCGAACTCAAAATTTTTGATTTCGAGTTATCTTTGACTCGCTTGAAATCGGTTTGATAATAAAAAATTACAATAAATTATTAAATATATTATTTATAATTTAAAAAACAAAGATAGAGTATCACGTTTTTCTTTTTTTTTTTGAAAAGTAAAAGGCGCCTTTTCTTGAGCAAATCGGAAAATATTCTCGTGCTCAGGATTGGCCTGGCTGGACTCCGGTGGAGGGTGGTGGGTGGTAGGTAGCGAAAGGAAATTTGGCTTGGAGTTGATTTGACCAGAATCTTTTAAAAATTAAGAAAAATCACATATTTCATTTATAAAAAAGAATTTTATAATTTTAAAGCTTAAATATTTTTGTATATTATTTTATAATTTAAATACATAATTATAAAATGCATCTTTTTACTGAGTTAAAAAATCTTATTTAAAAAATTAACTATTTATAATTATAGATTTAACATATATTATATTATATTTAAAAAAAAAATTAAATGGCCAATGTAATTCTTAAAAAAATAATATATTTTTTTCATAATAATTAGCCCTGACTGCGGGGCCCGGCGTCAGACAGCCTTGCTTCGTATCATCTCAAAATGAAAAAAAATAAAATAAAATTAATGAATTTTTTTTAATATTAAAAATATGTAAAAGATAAAATAAAACTAATTTTAAAATTAAAATTTATATTTAAAGTAAAATAAAATTAATTTTAATATTAAATTTTATATTTGATGTAAAATAAAATTATTAAAGCCTATAACAAATTTAATATTTTTATTTTTTGAGATGATGCCAGACAAGATCATAAATTTATATGCGATGTCATATAAACAAATGCTCCTAGCTTAAAATTTTTAGTTAGAAATATAAACAAATTCTTCAACCCGCTAAGAAGGCAAACAACTTTGGCTATTGCCGATACATGCTTAGAAGTAAGGCCCATGGCCCAATACATGAGGATTACATAAAGCAAAGTAATTACAAAATGTGTATTAGCCAAAGGCCCAATACATAACAAAGAGAGGCCTACAAGATGTTGATGTTTTAAAAGGCCCATGTAGGATTAAGAAATAAACAGGCCTACAAAGGGGAGGCCCAACCTGAAAAATTCTAGATTATTATGGCAGTGTCCCGCCATGGCCCAGTTTCTGAAAAATCCCAGCAGGCCCAACCTGGATGCACAGAATTAAAAGGCCCAGACATGGCCCCATACTGGGCCAGAGCCCAAATCAGAGTGAGGAATTTGACAGCCCACGAGAGGTTTAATACAGCCCAAAAGTTCTGAGCCAATAAAAGCCCAGCAGAGAAGATAAAGGAGGCCCAAGGCCCACCAAGTAGAAGGAGGAATTGTTGTTGGCCCATCAATGCATTGTACAAAACCCAGTGCAGCCAGATATTCCAAGTGTCCATAGGAGCCCAATATGAGCATAGCAGGCCCAACAGCCAAAAAAGCCCATTAAACAGTTCAAGGGCTATTCAGCCAGTCAAAAAAACTTGGCCCACCTGATATCATAATGCAAAGACCAGTTGAAATCCACCTTCATAAACCAAGCCCACATAGGAATAAAGCTCATATCCTGAAAAACTGAAAAGGCCCAGCCGGAACGAAGAAGTACGATTTATTCTTTTAAAAACTTTTAGAGACTGGTTTATGACATATCAATGTATTTGAGTAGAATAACGACATTTTCACAACTACTCGTTGCATTAAAGTCGAATTCAAGCTGAATATAGGCATTTAGAGTACGATTCAATGCATAATATGTTATTTTAATTGAATATTGGCAATTACACGAGTATTCTATCATTTTTATTGGTATTTGAAGAGAATATATCTTTGATTTAGTATATATCTAGGCATTTTAGCATAATACTATGATTAAAAAATAAATATTTGTAATTACATATATTTTTGATAGTATATCAATAAATTTGAGGTTGTTAGGCACTTTTAGAGAACATATCAATATATTTATTTTGAATAGCGATGTTTTTACAACAATTCATTGCGTTAACGTTGAATTAAAGCAGAATACAAGGTTTTGGAGAACGATTCACTGTATAATAAGTTATTTTAACTAAACACTAACAATTATATGAGTATTCTATCATTTCTCATAGTATATCGATCTATTTTTTAAGTTATTTAGCGTTTATTGAGACTAATTTATGCCAAAGCTTTGTATTTGAGTTGAATAGTAATGTTTTTACAAATATTCGTTGCATTAACGTTGAATTGAAGCCGAATACAAGCATTCAGAGAATAATTCGTTGCATAATAAGTTATTTTAATTGAATACTTGTATACGAACATTCAATCATTTTCGTTAGTATTTGAAGATAATACAAGCAATTCGACTTTGATCTTATCTATATCAACGTATTTTAACATAATACTCTGATTAAACAACTAATATTTGTTATGTCATTGTGTTTTAGCCGAAAGCAGTTATTTGACGATCTACTAGGGAAGATAGAGCTTTGATCGTGTTTATATTAAGGCATTTTAATATAATACTCTGATTAAACAGCTAAAACTTGCTATGTTGATGCAGTTTAGCGGAAAGCAGATATTTGACAATGTGTTAGCGAGATAAAATTGTGGTTTTATATAATTCAAGCAATTACGCCTTTTTCTAACAGTATATCGATTCTTTTATAACTTATTAGGCAGTTGTAAAGACCGATTAAGGATGTATCAAAGAGTTTGAATTGAATAATTACCTTTCAGCAATTATACGATGCATTAAGGTTGAATTCAAGCGGAATACGAGCATTTAAAGAATGATTCGTTGCATAATAAATTAGTTTGATTAAATACTAGAGATTATACCAGTATTCAATCATTTTTGAGTGAATTGGTAGAGAATACGAGCATTTCTGTTAGCATTTGAAGAGAATATGTGTAATTTGACTTTGCTCTTGCCTATATCGAGGCATTTTAACTTAACACACTGGTTAAACAACTAATATTAACTATATCAATGTATTTTATCTGAAAGTAGATATTTGACGATCTATTAGGGACATATGATTGAGTTTTAATAAAATACCGGCAATTACACATCTTTTTGATAGGATATCGATCTATTTT